>JAULBM010125915.1:0-18602 GCA_032357055.1 Geukensia granosissima | reverse complement strand
TTAGAGGACTAGTGCCTCAAGGACGGAGATACCTAGTGCCTATTCTTTCCCCGGCACAACCTTTGAGAAGGGGAGTGTATAAAGAGAAGAAAAATTATAACTGTCTATTGTAGAAATGGAACTTGGACGGACTATTTTATTTTTTTACACTCCAAAAGTAGTTAATAATTAAATTTTCGTAACGTTTATTACAGAAGTTAACAACGAGTTATTTAATAGTAGTAAGGCAATAGTTAATAGAATTGAGACATTATGTATACTGCATTTACTAGAAGCAGAAATGAACCGAGACTGAAATACCTTTTGTCTTAAGCTGCCGAGCCAAATAAAACAAAGCTTTGGTATAATAGTCTTTCTAAAGATGGTCATCTCTCAGAATTATATCCATCATTTTCACTTCATCTATCAAGATGCCCGGCACAGCTGAATGGTTAAACATTGGCACTTAGGCCGTGTCAGTTTTTTATCTGTTTTGCGCAGGGTATAATTTTCAAAACCTACCCCGCCCCGCCCGTCTGCACGAAAAACACACAAAGAATGAAAACACCCTTGATTGTTTATATATTCCATTTATACGCGTGTATTGCCTGCATTTATCGGAGGCGACAAAATCTACGTTTATCAACGATAGTGCTATGTTTTGGGTGCAATTCTCCATAATATTACAATGCATACATATTATTTTCCGTGTTTGTTTTTTATATAAAATGCTTTAAAAGACGCAAAACAAAGAAAAACACAACTTTGGCCTTGTGGGAAATACATGTTTTTGTGGGGGAGCAGTACTATAAGCGCACGTGACCAGAACCGAAAATGAAGTCACTGGAACCGGAAAGTCTCCTCGGTTGACCTAGTTTCCATGGCTTTGACATCATTTCCCGCCATATTCAGGATTTTTCGAGGGTTTTATTTTCCTCAGTCTTTTATTCGGTGGAATCTCTCGAGAGTTTTCTATCTGACCAAGGCTTTGACTTTTTCAAGGTTTTGACGAAAACAAAAGGAACAAAGACTTTGAATCCACAAACTCCTTTACAAAACAAGAGTAGGATCAGGAGCTCCAGAATCTTCTTATGGGTGTACATAATAATTTAGACCCATAATCTGTGTTCATGGGTGTCAAAGTGATCGGGTTCCGTACCGGCTGTTGTCGTGTTACTAAAAATAAATCAATGACGTCATCGATCTCACTTTCTTGCTTCGGGTAGTGCTATTGTGTTGGAAATCGTTAGGGGGCTAAAAAAACGACTAACTCTAAAATGTATGTATAAATTCTTTATTTACAAAAAAGCATCGATATCGGGGAATCTTTCGCTACGTCTCTGTCGCCCTGTGGTTATTTCATGGAGTCTGTACTGTCTTCTGTTGGTGGTGGATCCTTTAGCCTTAGCCTAGTGCCCAAAACACGAATAATGGTTGCTCATTTGGTTCATATTCTCTGTATCCCACTTGGCGGACTTGATCTTCATCGGATCCGATTTCTTCAAATGCCTTGGTTTTCCTTCGTTACGTGGTTGGTGTAATTTAAAAGTTTTGTTGATAGTGACATCCCAAGGAGAACATTCTTGCCCGTCATCTTCTGTATCGATAGTTTCGTTTGATTATTATAACCCATAACCAGAATCGTCGATCTTGAATTTTGTATGGGTGATATCAGAATCAGCATCTGATTCACTATAGTCCTAATTTTCTTTTCTGTCTTTTATTACGTTGAGTTTTCTTGTGACATATAAGGTTTAAGCGGCGATTGGTTTTAAATTCACAGATATTGCAAGTATTTATTTTCTTGTTCTAGGAGTTCCTCTTCCTTCCACTTTCAAGCACTGAATGACAAACTTTTCAAGTATCCGACAGTTAGGTAGGTTTAAGGTGGGATTTCTCGACGGGTGTTATTGTTTGTTCTACATCGAAGCGTTCTGCAAATTGTTTGATCCTGGGACCGCTTCAATTCTTTTTGGATTGCTCCTTTTCTCTTTATCCCTTTGTTGTACATGTTTCTCTATCCTTAACAATGGCCAGTCTTTTTGTAAGAGTCTGAACTAGACTTGTGTACGGTAGAATTCCCACATCTTCGCCTGGTATTCGTTTCCTTGCCTATGGTGTTTGGTTTTCGATAGGGACGGGTACGTTCACCAGACGTTACTCTTTGTCTCTGATTATAAATGTATCTCGGGGGTTTTCTCCCCCAGTTTATTTCTAATCAATTACAGCATGTTTAAGAAAACGACGATGAACATCTTCTCTCTTAATCTGGATACTTCCCCTTGTTCGAGCGTTTTCCCGAGACAGAACAGATGTAAAATAAGCTACAGTTCACAGCAGAACCGGTTCGCACCGTTGTTAGATAAAGCAAATACGACAAATTAAAAAAAATGTCATAAATGACGCCATCTGAAACAACGACACAAACTCGACCAAGTCACAACAACTTAACCACGTCTCCGGACCAAATTAATCCAACAACTTTCAAACGCTAGATTTACATGAATACTATAAAGTCCCACTTGGGGTCGTCTGACTGAGATCATTAAGTTGCTGCGTATGCCGTTTAACACCTACAGTCAGGTACTAAATCATTCCTATCATACAAGACAATTAACCCTTGCACGTTTCACCGCTGTGAAACCTTTTAAAATTTAGGCTGCTGTGATCTGACTGTTCTATGGCATCTTGAATCCCTCTAACCATCGATTCTTGCTGTTTCCGCTGCTCTTTCCGTCCTGTCCACGATACACTCTTGCTCATTTAACTCCTTCACAACCATTTTCTCCTCCACCTACTTCACACTAGAGCCCCTTCAAAGCGGCTCATGAAGATTTATTACCATCGACTGTTGCTACTCCCTTTGCCCTTTTCCCCTAGCTTGCTCATTTCAATACGAGCACTCCTTTACTGTTGTTAATGGGACCTTAATCTTCAAATCTTGCTGCTCCCGTTGCTCTTTTCCCATTGCACTCGCTACTCTCGTGCTAAAACTTACTCCCACACAGCTATTTTCTCTTCCTCCTCCTCTACAAACACGATCTTTCAACACCAGTAACATACTCTTGCAGCCGACAGATATTTCTTCCTAATCAATACAGACGATTCTTCCTAACGAGTACCCCGCATCCTTTGAGTCCTCTACTCTTGCTGCTCCCGTCGGTTTTTCCCCTTGCTCATGCTGCTCGCGTGCTTATATCGCACCCACATAACTATTTCTTCTCCTTCTCCTCCACACACACACACATACACACCATCACCCCCCCACACACACACACACACATTCACCATTCCTCCTCACGAATACTCCTTCGTGGTTGCTCTTGGGTCCTTTGAGTGGTCTGATCTTACTTCTCCGTTTGTTCTTTTTCCCTCGTTCTCGCTACTTTCATGCTCATTTCGCTCCCCAATAGCTGTTCCTCCACACAGACCATTTCTATGCACAGGAACCCCCGAACAAGTGTTGTCTTCAACTCTTGCTCTGCTCTTTCTCCCTTGCACATGCTGCTTTCGTGCGCATTTAGCTCCCACACATATGTTTCCGCCTCCTCCTCTTTCACCTCCATTGGACCATTCCTCCTCACGAATACTTCTTCGTGGTTGCTCCTGAGGTTTCTAACATTCGGCTCTTGCTTCTCCCGCTGCTCTTAACGTCTTGCTCATGTTACTCTCGTGCTTGTTTCTTGACAGCACAGGAGTTGATAACTAGAAAGCCTTAAGGGGCTTTCGTGTAGACAGGGAGAGGATTGGCAGCAGGAGGAAAAATATGAAATGAGCACGAGGGATGCCTGAGCAAGATTGAAAAAGCAACAGGATCCGGAGTTAGAACGCCTCAGGAGCAATCGCGAAGGATTATTGTGAGGAAGGATGGTCTGCGTGGAGGAGGAGGAAGATGAGAGAGAAAAAGCTGTGTGGGAGCAAGAGTAGCATGAGAATGCAACATGAGGAGTAAAATGAGCAAGAGTAGTGTTAGCAAGGAGAAAGAAGCAAGTTCTAGGTAAGAATGCCTTAGGAGCAACCTTAAAGGGGCACTCGTTTGGAGGAGGGGGCGAAAATGGCTGCGTGGGGGTGAAATGAGCACAAGACAAGCGTGAGCAAGACAGAAAGAGCAGCGGTAGCAACAAAAGTCAATGGTAAGAAGGATTCAAGATTCCGTAGAACAGTCAAAACGTACAAGGATTAATTATCTTGTGTGATAGGAATGGTATTACCTGACGCAAGATTCAGTGAAAAATTAAGCTTTATGTGTTGATTTTTGTAACCGTTGAGTTATCAAGTGACCAAAAAGCAGCCAATAAGTAATAGGTAACAAACTGTCCTTACTCCTTGTGAAGACAATCGACAAGTGCGGAAGTATCCAGATGTAGAGAGAAATGATGTCCAACGTTATTTCTTGTATCTGCTGATTATAAACAAACTAGAGGAGAAAACGCCGAGATGAACGTATACGTAAAAGACGTCAGAAAGGAATAGTCCCTATCGAAAACCAAACATCACAGCGGAGTTGTACTGAAAGACTGCACAAAAGTTGTAGAACCCTTACAAAAACTGGGCTAAGAAGAATATAGCAATCAAAGAAGGAGAACTACTTTGCAGAACGCTTGAGTGAAGAGCAAAAACCCGTCTAACAACCTCACCACAAATCGATTCGACTCTCCAATACCTGAAAAGATTACCATTCGATGCTTGACAGCGGAAGAAGGAAGAACACTTAGAACAAGAAAATGTATACTTTCAATTGCTGTACATTTGAAATCAAACGCCGTTTAATCTTGGTACGTCACCATATTCAACGGAAGAGTAAATAGGGACAACAGTGAATCAGATGCTGATTTAGAAATCACACACACGACCTCAAAGAGTGAAGATTCGGAATATGGATTGGAAGAAAAGCATTATCGATAGAGAAGATGAGGGGCAAGAATGCTCCACTTGGGATGTCATTATGAATTAAACTTTTGTATTACACCAACCATGTTGCGAACTTAAAGTCAAGGAATTTCAAGAGGGCAGATTAAACGAATATCAAGCATACCAACTGGCATACAGAGAAACTGTCGAACCTATGTTATGGACTTCGGTTTATTATTGAATGCAGTAATGTGCATGACCTGTAGAAGTCTTAATTCGACTGTATTTTGGTGGATGTCTATCTCATGGAAAATTATGCCTTATCTACTATTTTATACCAATATGAACCAAATGAGAAGCCATTACTTGAGAATCGTGTTTTGACACCAGATTGTTAGAAGAGAACATAAAACACAAAGAACTGGACGAAACGCGAACAAGAAAACTCTCGCAAATCGGAAATGGTGGGGAAAACATGCCTCGCTTTCGTTCGACAATGCGCAGTAAAAAACAAACTTGGTACATTTGAATAGGCCTTAGCATTAGAGAATTGAAAAACTCTCAGGTATTAAGAAAACCCAAAGAACGAGACGAAAACACCAGAAATCTTCGAAAAAAAAAAATGGCGAGAAAACATGCCTCGCTCTCGCGCAGTCAAGGTCATACTTAATTCATGTGAATAAGTCTTAGCCTTGGTCATATAGAAAAACCTCGAGAGATTACATCAATTTGAAGACTATGAAGAACAAACCAGAAAAGCCTCGAAAATCCCGAAAATATTGGGAAATTAGAGTTAACCGCTTGGACACCAGGTCAATCGAGGATATTTCCGGTTAGTTCATTTCCTTTCTGTTGTTCCTAGACCTCATTTCCGCTTACGGCCACATGAAAATTGAACGTGATTTCGGCTTACCAATTTAAACCAAATTTAAGTGGAGTTGTCTTTAGATTACCCCTTCTAAAAATTCATACGGGATCCCAATATACCTACCATATGATGGCCACCACAACCGAACATAATTTTTAATGGGACACGGTGGGAATGCACAGTTTTTGCTAGAATAAAAATGTAAAAGAGTCTGGGAATTTAAAGTTATGTGCCATTCAACCCTGTTATTCAGAAGCATGTTTTGTATATCGTTTGGTGCGTTAATGAAGAGAAATACATGTACATATAAAAACTACCAGCAGAAAAATATGTTTTGATTCGAGTCTACAACAAGTTATACTTTTTGAATGAAAAGCAAAAAACAACACATATAAAAGGTGGATTAATAGGTTTAAAATGCCATACTCATGCATTGTATGTTTAATTCAGCAAAATTAATGACAAAACTTAAATATATACATCTGTTCATAAAATTTAAGCTTTAATTGACAACTTTCAGAAAACGACTTGGCAAATGAAATAAATACTGGGAAAAGTGGCCATACCTCTTTTAGTGGAATCATCGTAATGCGGCGCCCGATCCGACCAACCAAAACGATCGCAATAGCCGAACCTAGTTTAACATGGGACCCTTAAGAATCCACTATAAAATCTTCTTGTCCGACACCATTGAGCAAATTAGATACAAAATTATTTGTAGTGGCAATCATCTCATAGTTTAATGTAGCATCATCTTATCCTCACATTAAAGGGAATTCGAAGATACCGATGGGGCAGACAGAAATCGTTAAGTCGGAAGACAGACAAGACCACGCCCAACAAAAAGAAACGAAAGACAAATGAAGAATACACAACACTACACTGAAAACTGAAGCTGCTTTGGTAAAAATGGTCCATGGGAGGTCAGCTTCCAAGCATTTGTCCTGCGTCCCTATATACGCAAAAACCCACAATGAACCTTATATGGTCTTGTATCAATCAGCATGGAGTCAAATAAGGGGAATAGACGCCTTAGAGCCTCTGGTTTATATTGTACAAAGAGCTGAAGCATTAAAAAAAACTCGAGCATAAGTATAACAGAAGTTCTTAAAAGTGATAATGAAATGACACCACAAGCCGTTAAAATGAATTCGGATAAAACAGCAACCAATAGTATTCAAGTGTTCAATTCGAACCCTAACATTACAGCCAACATGTAACTTCCTAAACAAACTCTTAAAAACTATCAGCCAAGAAACATATTCTAGCAGATACCCTAACAGCGAACCTGTCCTAATATTTCATATTATGTGCGGAGAGAGTATAGAGTGTTGGGTAAATTTATTCAGGGAGTTGTATAAGCATTTATTGATTGTAATAATACGGTAAAAGTGGAATCACAAAGCATTACCTGAATTCCAAACAATTTCCATCGATTTCACAAACAAGTTTTATTAAGCTTCATTGTTCTGTAATGTATTTCATATTGATTGTCCCGTAGGATACAATTATTGAAGAGTTTAAAACCATTCCTGGTGGAATTATATTAGAATATCATCATCGATCTATCACAATGAAAAAATGATCTTTGATCAGTTTAAAGAAACACTTGCGTCATCACCTTTTATAAACGCTTAATGTTTGTTTTTTTTTTTATTTGCCACTTAATGTCGGATTGTGCTTGCCAGTTAAAGGCCATTTCATTGCCAACTGCAAACCTCATATGATAGCAAAGATCGAACCTAGACGAAATGTAAAATATAAATAAGATAAAACCATCTCTATATTTGGATTCGCTCAGTTAAAGTACAAAATGTCATTGTTACTTCAACTTGACTATTTTTAAACTTTTATATTTGTAAAATGTTGATAGATGCTCGCCAATCGCTCAATCACAATGCTTACTTGTTGTTAAATATATATATATGTTGCTTATCATATACCGTTTTCCTTTTTGCCAAATTATGATTTATTTTCTTCAGGATGTATGAGATGTGGCATGACTGTCCATGAGACAGCCAACCACATAAAAAAGTTAAGTTGAAGTAACAATGACATTTTGTACTTTAATGGTTTAGATGGTTTATACTTATATGTGTGCTATAAGAGGTGTGGTATGATTGTCAATCACACAGCCATTAGAAAAGTCCAAATTCATAACATTGAAATATTTATTACCTTCGTATCTCAAACAATGGACACAGATCCACACCGCATGGCAAGAACATAAGGCCTAACAAAAAAGTAAGGCAATTCAAATGTATAATGGACCAATTAAGCTTACATCTACTTATAAAACGAGTAACGCCAAGACACAAAAACGACATTAATAAAGGGCACATAAAGTATTTGGTGTGGTTAAACATGTTTGTGAGCACTCAACCATCTCGGCACAGAGTTGTAACAATAAATCTGACAATAAATATTTTTTTAAATGTCGGATTAAAAAATACAAAATTTCCAATGTATAATTAATATGGAGAATTTTCGTATGCATTATGTAAGGAGTAACCTCTCATCAGTAGCATTGGAAGTCCAAGATCCAAACATAGCCAAAGAAGCACTCAAAACCAAACAAATCGAAATTAGAAGCCAATTCCGATGACAGGGACATCCACTACTACTTAAACCACTACAGGCGATATGTATATTAGACAGAACAAAGACCTATTCTTCTTTAATAGACACCCAAACAAAGTTTGGGGGTGAATAGGAATCACCCTGTCTGTCTGTCCACAAATTCTGTAAGCGCATATCCTCCTAAACCGTTCCATGGACTTCAATGAAACTTTACAAGAACATTGGACAAAATTTGAAGATTTGCACATAGGAAGGAAATTCATATCAGGTCATTCCAAGGGCAGACAATCCTTGGCCAACGGCGGTATCTTTTGTAAGTTTTGCTCAAAGAATGTCTTGTAATATTTAAAAAGGATCCAACAAAGCTCGAGTAATTGGATCAATGTAAATAGCAATCAATACTTTTTGGCAAACGGCAAGTGCGCAATGTGTAAAACATCCGACACAATGAAGCAAATACGTTCTTTATTTAGAAGGTATGTCGAACTTGCCCAACCTATGGTTGCTCTAGAAACTGATATGCCTACTTCAAATCATGACTTACATCTAGACATTGACAATTACAGCTAGTCTAAAATAAAGCTGCACGACATTTGAGATCACTGATTTCTTATCATGAACTCTCCGTTCATATGTAGCAACATATGCATAATGAAAGTATGAAAGCAACATATGCATAATGCTAGGATACTCCGTTACTTAATTGTGCTTTAATACTGTCAGGATTCCATCATGGGCAGAGTGTTGCTGTTGCCAGACAAACTACCTAACTAAGGAATTCCTTTGGAAAGATTCAAGTTATCATTTCAGTCATAGTTGATTGATTGATTGATCGGAAATATCGATATCTTGCCAATTTTGTTTTTAAAATTTCATTCTATTGTTTACGCCCATATTAATAATGACAAATTCGGCTTTAAATATTGTGGAAAATGATCTGCAAATCCTTCGTAGCAGCTTAGTTCAGCTCTGGTTTTAAGGATCGGCATATAGTTTTCTGATTGCTGTTGTTTCTTTTCTTTTTTCAATGCTCATTGTCTTCTGTCTAGCGATTTTGTTGGTCTCTTATGTATCGTAATTCAAACCTTTTGATAGCAATAAGCTACTTGAATGTATCAATCTGCAATCGACTTCTATTTTTAAGTTTGGCATATAGCAGTCACTATATACAGTTTCGCATAACAGCTAGGAAATTACTATTTACGATATCCCTCTTAAAATTCCGTTATTAGGGAATTTGGCAATAAGGTTCATATTTGCGGTGTTGGCAGTATTAAAAGCGTGAATGGATGTCTTAATTATGCAGTGACATTACAAATTTAGAAATAGGAGAAATGTTTCATTAATGGCTCCATCTCTCTCCTTAAGTATCGAAGATGGCAGTGTTGAATAAGCTCGTTTTTCCTAAATTACGCTGTCGCAGTTATTGCGTTAAGTTACATTGTCATTTAATAAATGATTTATGACAGATTTGACCCTCCCGGGATGCAACGGTCTCATGCGTTATAAACAGTGCAATATAACAAGTATACCAACTGACAAAGAACCGACAGTGGTAGCTGTGTGGTCCTTGCATTGGAAATATTAACTCGTATACAACTGGATACAAAGCCGCAATCCTTTACTTTTATCTGGCTAAGAATCATATAGTATTCTTAACGCAAAACACAATTCCAATCAATTATTTACCATTTTAAAAACTGTTTTAATGAAGATTCGATCGATCTCTGGGACCTGCGATTGTTTACAAAATGGAAAATTATATAGGTTTGCCGTAAAATATCGATACGGGGCCATATTTCTACATATATTATGCATGGGACGCTGCGAGCTCAATTATTACCTTGGTGACAAATCGATATAGGTATAAAACTCGATGACGCAGTTTCAGTACCACCAAAGACCATTCCTGTGAAGAGACAGGTAAGGTGGCATATATGAAACTTATTTTCTCTGTTCATATAAGTGACAAAAGTTAATTTTACTTACAGATCGGAGTGGAACTGTATTTCATATAGTGCTTTAATTATTTAACTTTGTACGTTGGTATGGTTGGTGCTTTTGATTGTATGACTTACACATTAAAAATATTTGTACGGGTGAAAAGTTGGAAAAGAATTATGATCTGGCGAAATAAGATGCGAAATACTCGGAATAAGCATACGTGATTTTCGTGTGTAAGACACACGAATAGAGTCGAATTACAGTACCTGCTGGATTTTGATAATTTATAAATTTATACATAAATCTTGTGGTCAAGTGGGTGTCGTTTTGTATGTTTAAGTGTTACTTGTTTTACATTGTTATCGGATTGGGCTGATATTGTTACATATGAATATTTTAGGGAATTTTACAGATTGGCGTATGGTGTGGATTTTTGCCCATTATTGAAGGTCTTCTGGCAACCTGTAGATGTTTGATATTTATAAGTTTCGGGTGTCTTTCTCTTAAACACTCATACTACATTTCCTTTTTCTATGTTTAATGATATGAGAAAAGATTTTAATTTTTTATATCAGTCAGTGCTATCTGATAACCTCATAACTTTTATTCTAAAATAAATTTATATTTTCAAAGCAATCTAATTAAAAGTACCGAGCTCGGTGTCAAATCGTGAATTGTTAAAATAGTCGATCGAGAGTGACTTAGAAGTAAAAAACTGAAACATTTTGACAAAATGGTCTTTCGTTCGCTAGGAGCGGAACCCTCTTCCCTGGAGAGATTTTTAAAATTTATTTATATTTAGTACTATATCAGATAACCCATAACTTTAATTCTAAAATTAATTTATATTTTCAAAGCAATCTATTTCAAAGAAGTGAGTTCTGTCTAAAATTGTAACTTGTTAAAAGAGTCGATCCAGAGTGACTTAGAAGCATGTTAAAACTACAACTTATTGAGAAAATGGTTTTTCGTTCTCTGGGTAGGAGCGGAGCTTCCCTGTACATGTGTGTGTGTATATGTAGTAAAAATTTTGTGCTTATTGAGATCTTCTTCATCGGTGGACTACGGCGAATGATCCTCGGTCGCGTCTAAGCAATTATTGGAGGCATGGTCATATAATGCATGTCCTAATGTTACGCTTATTTAAAATATATTTCAAATTCTAAAACAACTTATGGCGCGAAATTGACGTCTATTATGAATATCTTGAAGAAAGAGGACAAATCAAATAAGAAAATTCTTCTCTACATCTTGGCAATAGAGACACAAGATATTTTTACGACTGCAATGCCACTTAGAAGCTGTTTTGAATATTATAAAGTATATATAGAAAGAAAACTACAATATATCTATAGATATTGTTTTAATGATTGAAGATATTTTTTATTTGTCCATCTTTTTCCAGTAAGGGTGAAATTTCGTTGTTTTGACAAGTTTCTGTTGTTAACTTCATCTTATTGCATTAAAAGTAGAGAACATCATGCTGGGAAATCACTTTTAAAACCAAAGATTCCCTATTAAAATTCATTTATACGTTCAAAGTAAAAAGTTGGAAAATCACGGAATATATGCCAGAAAGACACGACCCACATACGTTTAATAAATAGTAAATATTCAAAAGTAGTTTTTCCGTCTCTGCGAGATAAGTGGACTCAGTTTGCATGCATAATCTGTAAATTAATCATTAAGCAATGACGACTGGATTTCATGCAGATATGTTATTTCGCGTTTGAACGCACACCCTACATAAGTATATCTTTACAAGTTTCATTTTTACGAGCGAACACATGATTTGAATATAAGTTTTTTTATGCTAAAACATCATATTTAATGGAAACCTCCTTTCACTGTTACTAATTCATGAAAAACAGGTGTTACATTCACCTTTGAGGCTTTGTGCGTGACATAGATAAAATATATGTTAAAAAAACAAAAGAAATAAATTCCGGCAAAATTTTTGAAAGGAAAAGGCTACAATGCAACATATTTGAAACACCTTAATACATTTTTATTTGTCTCTCAAACATTAAACGGGTAGAGGCTGTATGTGGTCTTGTTTGCAGACCAGTTGATGTGTTTAGAACAGAAATATGACCCTTGCGCCAACATATAATATTTAGGTAAACTACTCAGTTTATTTTCTATATTTTATTATTTTACATGGACGGCTTCAGTGATATTGCACCCGTGAAATAATTTAGTCCACATTCTCAGTTTTCAAAATTCTTCTGAAATTATATCAGTCTTTGAACGGCATGGAACTGATGCAGTTACACAGTTTCGCCATCATAAATGTTGATAAATGAAATTTGAACCTCTAAGCTGTTTTCACAGGTCTAAGAACTGAAAAGCTATCAAACGATTTTTAAAATACCGGATGACAACTGAGATAGTTCAAATACTTTATTTTCAAACTCCACAAAACGAATATGTTTTTCTTTTGCCTTTTTGCTTTTGAGTAATGCATTTTTCTGGATATAACGAAAATATCCACCAGTTGACTTGTCTAAAGTTTATACTGACGTTAATGATGTTCGGAACAAGTAGCACGTAATTTACTCTCAAAAGGGGAACTAACTCTGAGAATTTTACGTCACATTTTATTGTTGGATTACCGTATTCGGCTTTTGTAAACTTGTTAACTATTTTAAAGAGTTTTAAATGTTGTCAATAGTGCGTGATATGTTCTATTTAGTGATTTGGTACCATTTAAAGGTTACCTTTTATACCTATATGTTTACATTTTCAGTTGATTCCATTTTGGCATTTTGACAGACTTTATTGTTTTATTGAAAGACTTATCAGATTAGACAAATCTTTTGACAAATATGAGCTCAAAGGACGTTAGACCTTCGAGCGCCTCGTCTCGAACTGCTTGGGGAGTTTCTGGACACGCAAGACCTGATAATCAGTTCGATTTTGGTGGGCCAAGAGACGATCCAGATTTACCTTCAGCAATGGAAAATGATATTTATGTTGACAAGGAAACCCAGAGACAGAGAACAGAAGTAGCCACTACTACACCTAAAAAATCAGGTGGTTGCTGGAGGACTTTTACAGGCGGAATTAGATGTAAGCACATTTTATACTCTCCTTTGAATTTTAGTTACAATACACACGATACATGTACAGCTGAAACGGCTGTACATATTATTTTGTTATTGTACATTATTACATTATGTTTGTTTTTGGTATAATATGTCTTTGATAAAATTTTAAAAATATGATATTTTGATATATTTCTTAAATAAGATATTGGAAATATGTATGTTAATATTGGCAAGACAAAGACAACTTGTAGATTGGTATATGGACATAGTTACTTTATGTCATGTGACCATTGTGAATATGTTTTTTGGCAGTTTTTACATTTATTGATAGAAATTCAAGTGGCTAGAATATGCGTTCAACAGGTTCAACGTCATATTTATAATGTAATTTTTATTTTTGGTCCTCGCAAGATTGATTTTTTTTAAACACTTTAAAAGAAATTGTGAACTAATCATTTGCTTATAGATAAAAGCAGTAGTCATGATTTAAAGCTACTTTTTTATATTTTTGAATAAAATTTGCAAAGCAAAACATCATCAGTAAATAATTTTGCATTTTTATAGGGGGTGAACAAGATTTTGGTGCATGCCAAGGAGTGAAGAAATTTTGTTTGGCAATTTCTTAAAATATTTTAAAATGTTAAATTTTTTTTACCCTTAAAATTTGTTAAAATATGTTTTGAGGAAATGTAGGAAGTCAGTGAGGCTGGGGAAATACATGCACTTATATTTAAAATAAGCTTTTAATTTTTTAGAACAACAAAAAATACATTGAACAAAAAAGTTATTTTTTAAAAGAAACCTTAGGGCTCTAGGATTCCTGTTTTCTGTTATCTGATGAGGGAATGGAGAATAAGCACCAGGAAAGTAAATTTTTTATGGGTTGATGTAAAATTGTTAAGGGAAAATAGAAATAAAAAAATAGAGCACTGACTATTATGATTCCTGCAGAGATTCTTGTACAATGTTGCTTTTTAAATTGTACCCATGCAGAAATAGATTTAAAAATTTTTAATGAATTCCACTAAAATGAAAAGTCTAGTACATGTTTAATCACCTGTATACTATTTGATTTTAAACATGTTAAATGACTAAACAAAATAAATTCTCTCTGACATTGTTTTGGTATCAGTGGTCAATGGTCCATCTACACAATGTATCCTTATATAGAAGAGTGGAACACCCTTAGTACCCCTATTGACACACCATGACCTAAAGCAGCCTCAATGGTGAAAAATATATTTCATGTTTATATTAAATGTTTAATCTTATCGACAGTTACATGTATATTTATAAATACATGTACAGTGCCATTTAAGAGCAAATAAACAGCTTAAATAGCTTTTAACTTGTTACTTCTGTAAGCTTGAAAGTTACTTTTGTATCATTTACATTTATGTTCAAGTGCTACTGTGAAAATTTTCAGAAAAAAAATTTTTTTTTTGTTTTTTGTAGCACATTTATTTTAAATTAGAGAAGTACTAAAGTCTATACTAATCTACATAAAGTAAAATGATGCACATGTAAAGTAATTACCAAAAAGTCTGTACATTGTTCTTTTTAAATTTTATGTTTCTGATATTTCTGTTTAAAAGTTTTTAAACCCTCATCTGAATGTTATCTATAGATTTTAGTTCATACCATGTCCCCATTGAATATTACTATAAATTTGTTTGATCACAAACTAGACCAAAGTTATTAGGTATTTAAACTGAATCAATAGAATTAGGATTGTTCCTACAGTACATGGCCTGTATTTTAATGGAGATATTTAATAAAACTTAGTTGGAATGTCAATTTTGGTCCTTTTCTACATATTTAAATATACCTGATATTATTTTCTGTAAAATAATCACCTTTGCATAATAGGTCATTTTATATCATAATACCTACCTAAAAATTTGGTAGAAGTAGCAACACTTGTACATTAATGTTTTTGAATTTTGTAAAATTTTGACAAAGCACAGAATTATCATATATTTAATATAATAAATATTATGTATTTCATATAAAACTATTATTACTCCTATTGAAACTACTCAGAATCAATTTGTGCCAAATTTTGATTAAAGTACTGATGGTTCAAAGGTCAAAATTTGGCCCCAAAAACTGAAGTTAATATTTAAGTATAATGTTTTAAAAATGTTTTCAGAATATTTTCATACATTGTACCTTGACAAGATATAGAAAAATAACATTATAATAAAGAGCTTTCAAATCTTAATAGATATTATTTGGATATTTATGGATTATTATACATGTACTATCTAAAGAGGTACCTTTGGATACATATATCTCATGGAATAATATATCCTTTTCCAAAATTTGGGCCAACTATGTGCCTTAAAGACCCTACTGATTATATACTATTAAAACTTGAAATATGTTTCCTTAGGAGCCTTATATTGAGGTTCTCATATGCAATAGTTTTCTTTTTGACAGTATTATCAATCGTTACATCAATAAATTTTTTCTGGCATTGGCTTAGGTAATAGTTTGATTTGTGGTCTAAAGCTTGATGATCAGATGTGTGGTACCATGTGGGCGATTTTCAGGTCTGATGCATTGCTACTTCCTATTTACTGATGCTTTGAGTTTTTATTTGACATCCAATGTCAACTAAAAACCAGGTTTAGAAAAATGCAAAGTTGATTTTTTTAAATCCTGAAGTTTAGTAATATATTGACCTGTCTTTTTTGCAGCACTATGGGCCACCAGACAGACAGAAGATACCAAAGGAAACAGGGAACTCCATGTCAAGACAACCTTGAGAGAATTGATCATTTACATTGTCTTCTTGGTCATCCTTTGTGTAGGTCAGTAAAACCCTGTATATATCAAATCCATCAATTCTAACTGTGAAATCATGGTAATTTTTTATCATAGTATCATAATTACAGATAAAGTTCTTAAGTTCGGTAACAATTTTTCTATCATAATTCTGTAATACACATTACTGTAGAATCCCTTCAAAATGGTTTCTGGATGACAGATCTTGGGTCCATTCCATTCTTTATTTAACTTTAAATCCTTTAGAAAAATTAACAAATTACCAATATACTGATTATAATCTGGATTCAGGTTTTTTAGGATTGTAGTGTCCCTAGGGTACATGTAGGAGAGAAAGCCTATTTTAAGGTAAAGATTTCAACTGTTATTAGAGGATGGAAATTAAATTTTGTTTTCTACAATATACCTGCCATTGTTTTAAGAGTTATAAGATGTTGACCAAATGTGATCTTGGTACCGGTATGCTGCCAGTAGTTGGGAGGAATCCCATGGAGGTTGAAATCATTTTGTAAGTTGTCAAGGTTTCAGGTGCAAAAAATAGACTGAATAAATGTTAAGATTGATATTGACATGTTTCTTGAGAGCATCTGTTGGATGTGACAACATTAAACTTGTATTTTTTTCTGTTTGATTGTTGAAGGTAAAGACTTTTCAATCATTTTGTAGTAACATTTGGAATGACCAGTACCACAATGTACTATTATACCAAGGTGATGAACGACCTGTTTTTGGACACAACACACTCTGGTGGAGGAACATTCAGGACTATTACTAACGTCAACGACTTCTGGAAAGTAAGTTGTTATGTATTATCCCACTGACAATCAATATAAAGTAAAACCTATATTTAGAGGTCAACTTTGTGCCAGTGATAAAACTGAGGAGAGTTGATGTTGATTGATTGTGCCAAAAGAGGAACATAACTTTAAAATATAGAACGTCACATCACAAATTTTCATAGATTGTAAATAAATTGTTTACCATTTTGTAACTATAAGTCTATGTGGACCAAAGGTCTTTATTATCTGCATTTCCTCCATAGACTTGTAAAAGGAAAAGCTCCAAAACAATGTCTCTCATCTCATGGTCATAAAAATACAATAGAAAATCTCTGAATGAAAAAAAATGTTCTAGCAGTGTGAATTACTATAAAGACTGTGTATCTTCATTTTGATATCAATACAAATGATGTTTTGGGAACACACAAGATGTTGTTGGTACAACCATGTACCTGTATTTGTGATGAAACATTCTCTGTTGCAGCCCTCTAGCATTGTTGGGTTGAATAGGATTATTGTTATCAGTATTGGCCAGTGTTCCTTATGTAAATATCAAAAGATATTCTTTCTGGGCACTATAAATACAACAAACAAGCATCTTATTTTTATAAGGCCAATATCACTTAGGAGAAAATCAAACAGTTTACAATTTTTTACTGTTTTAAACTTGAATATTTGTAAATTAGCAATATCTGACCAACTGTTTCAAGTTGTTTTCTTTTGTTTTCTTTACAGTTTGCTAAGGGACCTCTACTTTCTGGCCTGTACTGGGAGAAATGGTACAACAATGACAATGTTCCTAATGAACAGCTTGGTTATATCTACTATGAGAACAAGCTGTTAGGAGTTCCACGAATGAGACAGCTCAAAGTCAGCAGCAACTCTTGTCAGGTCCACGATGATTTCAAAGATGTTATCCGTGAATGTTTTGATTCTTACTCCGAAAATTTGGAAGACAAGACTTCAGAGAACACTCATGGCAATTATACTGGGTAATTAATCATTTAATCTGTTTAATATTTTAAAGGATTAAAGGGACATTTTTTTTTTAAGCTTACCTGGCCTACAAAGCCAGTGATTTTTTGCTATCATTTGGGGTCTGTTGTCTGTCTGTCAACAATTACAAATAAATCTTATCTTCTGAAACTGCTCAATTGATTTTAACTTGGCTTTGGTTTCTGAATTTAATATTTTGGCTCGCTCATAATCAGTCAGGGGACCGACTTGAACAAGTCAGTAATTTTCTGACTTGAAGAAGTCAGTCAAAACAAATGCTGACTTTAACCAGTTAGAGCTCTGCCTTACAGAAGTCTATTTTTGTGGGCTTGTTGAAGTCTAAATTTGTCAATTTAACAAAATCCCTTTTGACTCTATCATGTCTTTTTCCAATTTCAAAAAAATTTCACTTTGCATCTTTTTTGGTAATAACTGCGGCATAATTTGTACTTCAATCTCCTGGTTTTTTGCAAAATTTTCTAGCAAAATTACTCCATTTAATAGGCCAGGAGTAAACACATTGATGCTAGTGTGATATTGATTATTCTTAGTTTTCAGGATAAAAATGGTATAATTAACACTTGGTTTTAAACAACTGTCATTTGGACCCCCCTATTTTTATGTTGCTGGATATAATTTTTACGGATAAAAGCCTTTTAAGTGAACATTATCTTGGCTTGTTCATCAAGGAGCAGAACCTGCAAATATTGGTGCATACCTTTTGAAGTGGACCTGGTTTTTACAATTTCGGACTTTAAGAAGTCT
>JAULBM010125585.1:0-18604 GCA_032357055.1 Geukensia granosissima | reverse complement strand
TATATTTACAACCCTGTTGGTGTTACTTTCAGACCTGAAGTTGAAAAATGAGCAAAATGAAAGATAATTTTAAGCTGGAATGTGTGAGAAAGACGTCAGTCACTCATTTCACAACAAGAAAATATTCTTTTGGTTTTAGATAAAAATTCTGATTACCTCCCTTTTTCAAAAATTTTTGGGTGCTTTTACATGTGTAACCATCCTTCTTGTATAAAATCTTTATTTTTGTGATTTCTAACTAGGTTCAAACTGAAATTTATGCATGACTAAGCTTTTGAATTGTAATATTTACTATTTGAAACAAGTTAAATCACCTTACCCTATTTTATTTTCATTTTCTGCACATCTTTCAACTTCAGATTTTGCTGGAGCTTTTGGACGAAGAAACCTGGCCGACTTAGGAGACAGAGGAATTTGCACAGAACCACTGTTGTCTGCAGATTTTGTCACCAAATCAAATTCATCCTTTGACAATCTAACAAATTTGAGCACTGGATGTACAGGTAATTTTGAATCTTCAAGTTTAAGTCCCTTATTGTGAGGAATATTTCCCTTCTTAAATCTGTGTTTCCTTAAGTGCGAAAGATAGTGTCCCATGATTTCAAATATTCAGGTGAAACAGTAAAAGTTTTGAATAATTTTGTCTCAGTGAACTGTATAAGTATTTATAAAAGCAAAATAAAGAGGTTGGGATGTATGAAAAGCTCCAACCTTATAACAAGATATGAATTTAATTGGTGACAGTCCATGTGAAATTTGCAAATCTTCTCTTTACACCAGTAATGATAAGACAGTACCAAGTTTTGACATAAAAAGGTCATCTTCACTACCTTGTGCACTTAAAATATATTCTAAGATAATCAAAACACAGATTTACTGTAGGGAAATATGTATTTGTTCCTTAATTTTATGTCAGTAAACAAAAAAGATGAACAGTTTTGACAAAAAATGAAAAAGGAACAATGATATACCATTCCCTCTTACATTTAGTCCTTATGTACATAGTCTTTTGACAATTAAAAATATGATTTTTAAAAAGATTCTGCTTTTTTTTGAGAAGTAATGACTAAAAACTGGTTCAGACACAAATTTTCAATGGACAGGGGATGCATTTATGAATATAAGTGTTCCTTCTTCATTTTTTGCAGTTGTCCGCATCCATATGTTGGGTTGATTTGAACCACAATAGTAACCACCAGTAAGGAAATACAGTTAGTTTTTAAATTTTTTGGTCTTTCCTGAAATCCACAACCAAAATCTGATAGATATTATCCTCAAATCACTGAGCCATCCCAGTTTTTAGTGACATATTTTGACTTTTTTGTGTATTTTGTGGGTAGAAATGAAAAACCTTCCTTATAAGGCAATAAATATGTTTTTTATTCCAATGATTATCAAACTCTGTTCCTCCTTTGAAAGAGAAAGAAAAACAAACCAAATACATTTCATGTTTAATATGCATGTCATAATTACACACAACCTAATCAACAACTAATTCTATACAGAATTGTGAAATATACACCTCGCCACAAGCAGGGCTTAGGCACAAATTTGGCCATAGTTTTGAAAAATAGCTGTAACAGACTTTGCGATTAAATGAATTTTGATGCCCAATCTTTTCTTTACATGAAAAAAATACTTTTGGTCCAAGGATATAAAATTTTGGTCTCCTATAGGGGAAACTTCTGTAAATAAAGTATGTCATCAAAACTCTGCCCATTTGTAGGAGAGCTTTCAGTATAATTCTTTATGGCGCTGTGGGACTGGATTGGTGGATAGCAGTTTAAACAAAATTATTTTGTGAAACTACATGTATGTCATATATAAAAAGGTACAAATATAATCTTTTGGAGTAAAAATAAAAAAATGACAGATTTAAAATTTTAGGTGTATGTCTAAAAAAAATAGGAAAAATTAAGTTCGATCCTACAATGTTTGTAAACAAGACCACATGGAAATCCAAAAAATGCCACAAAAGGTAATGTTTGGAGGTAAGCAAAAAATAGTCCCATCTTTTGGTTTTGACACAAAAGCACTAATGAACATTGCACTCAAAAGATAAAAAAGTTACAGATTTTTCTGTAAAATAGGTTTACACAAGAAATAAAGGGGTGATACTTTACCAAAGTTGGCCCTGAACAGCATGACAGTAAACAACAATGGAGGTTTCAGGACTAGTTGCTGAAATGTGATATAAGGTGTGGTTCCTGAGATTATTCAACAGGTTCATTAAACTTTTTATTCCATCATATGTCCATCAGAGGTAAATCAAGTACATATTTTAGAACAAAACAGAGTGATTAATATGCATGGATTACCTGCCTTTCATGTCCATTTCTGTTCTAAATTAAAGCTTTTTTTAATGATATGGATCTTTGTTTTATGCATAACTCTTACAAGAAAATTATAAAGACTACATTTAAGAACAATCCAAAACATCAGATTTATGTTAAAAGGTTGGTATATTGTAGTTATAAACTATTTCTCTTTGTTTTTGTATTTGTCCATAGATACTTTTTAAAAGCAGTTGTCACTCAAGAAATAAAGGTAATTTGTAGACTTTGTCTCTTATTTGATTAAAGAACAAAAACATAACACATTTTGCCTTTTATCACCATGCATTCTTGGTTTTAAATGCCAAATGCCAAGATCTTATGCATTATGATGGTAGAAATGCATTGATCACCATATATAGTGTCCTATAGCCAAAAATAAGACTATCAATAGACTTTGCTGCATAAAATTAAACCAAAAATGCTTTTATGTCTTTTTTGTCAATATTTTAGATTTTTTGAAATCCAAATTGAATTTTAAATTGGCAAAAGTAAAATATCGCTGTTGTTGTGCAAAAAACTCGTAAATTGGTTTTTATGTCAAAATTGGTTTATGTCAATTTTTGAAGTAAACATTGTGCATTGCATTTTATTCTAAAAGATCGGAGCTTTTATCCAATAAGAAATGAATGATTATGTCATGTGAAAAAAGTCAAACCCTGATTGGCAATTCATTTTGTCGATTGAAAATGTCGTAACTTGAACCAATTTTCCCCAAAAGCAGCAGAAAAAGGGGGTTAAGGGAAAGTGGGAGGGACCTATGATTTATGATGTTAAATAATTATATATCCAAACCTATATTGTCGACATCTAACAAAAAATATCTGCTCAAACTGGTGCTAGTAGCCGTCTTGAACTTATTGTGAGGTGCGAGTTTTTACTCCGTGTTGAAAGCCTGACTCAGATTCTGAATTTTTGTGTCATAATTACAACATATCACCCTTTTTCTGATTTTAATTCTCTGAAAAATTTAGTTTTTATTACTATTTATACATTACCATCACAAATGTAGATTGTCAGCATCCCACAACCTTCTATAAGACCTTTGCATCACATTGACTATACTCTAGGGCTTGTGCTTCCTACATGTCCCATCAGGATTTTATTGATATAGGGTTGCAACTGACAAGAAAGCTACTGAGCGAAGGGTATCTCAAGGAAAATTTAACCGAGACCTTATTCTTACGATGTGCTTCATTGGCTCTAGTTCTTGTACTATCTAATCTTTGACACAAAGGAAATCTGCCCTTCGACAGCGGAAATTAGTTACCATTGTTACAGTAGGACATTATTTACAACACAAAATTACGATCGCCACCACTGGGGATTGAACCCGGTAACTCTATGTTACCAGGCAGCCGCGCAACCGAGTGGGCTAAAGAAATATTTCTTAAGCCCTGTTGTTTAAACTGGTTATATATTGACCTGAATACAACTCGGGTAGACTGTACTGTCACACAATCATTAGTTTACTAGGTCATAGTTTTCATATAAACTTGAAATTATGTTATTCAGTGGATTTGAAACATGTTTTATCAACAATTGTGATCTGCTAATGGCTTGCTAGTTGCCTGGTTTGTCGATTTTTACACTTTATT
Organism: Geukensia granosissima; assembly: GCA_032357055.1. NCBI lineage: Eukaryota > Metazoa > Mollusca > Bivalvia > Mytilida > Mytilidae > Geukensia > Geukensia granosissima. The sequence continues at coordinate 14,673 of JAULBM010125585.1, read as the reverse complement.
CGACCAAATTTCTTTCTTACTGATAAGTAGTAAAGATCTTGCTATCACCTTAACCTAGACAATGAGTCATTTTCATATCTTAAAGGGTGAACATTTTAACCAAAGAGGTATAGGCGGTTGGCTAGGTAGGTCTACCGTGCACCCCCCCAGGACTCATCTTCAACAACTTTTTAAAATTCGCTTTTATACCCCTTTTCATATTTTAAATGTTAACAAGCATAATATTGGGATGCTTATAGGTTTTACTGTGTATTTTGTACCCCACCATGTTATTTTTGTATATTTTCGTTTCACAGGTAATTTAAGGTTTACGGACATTTTATGATATGTAAACATACATAAAACCATACAAATAAGGCACTTTTGGAAAGATAAATGTATAAGCTTTTCAAAACATGTCCTCGTTTTAAATTTTATTGATTATCAAAAAAGTTATAGCAAAAATACTAGCCCTACCCTTACCTAAATTTCCGGAAATCTCGAATATTTTGCCTTTCAACTATTATACTGAGGTCTGTGTGAAGTTTTGATACATTATTTGTATATAATTTAATTAATTTTAGATGTTTATTAATTTTTATAACCCCAATGTTGTTTATTTCTGTTATTTTGATACCAAAAATCAGGAAAAACTAGGATTTTGAAAATTTCAGATTTTTTCAGTTTTTCTCCATTTTCGTAATGCAGCGAATTAATTAGTTGCTTTTAGAAAAATACATGTGATTTATTTGAATAGTGATATGTATTAGACATCTTATAAGCACAAGAAACCTCCACTTAAAGGTTGTTTCACTCCAACTTTTATGAAAATTGTACCCCTACCAGTAGAAAATTTAATCTTATCTATTCAAATAGCAGTAATGTATATCAAAGAAGCCAAATATATGTCTTTAAACAATGTCAATTCCTAGAAAATGATTAAATGAAATAAAATAGGTGCGTTAACAGATATAACAGTCCAAATTTCTTTTTAAATTTTCGAAAAATGGATGATTTACGAAATAATGATTTTTTCAAAATGCTACGCAAGTTCCATTTACTCTATTTTTCGGTATTTCTATTGCCCAAGGTACTATTTTTGATATGGAACAAAATGTATCTTAAAACTGGGACTAAGAAAAAAATCCCAGCTTAAAATACTAAATCTGGTGATTAATTACTATCTTATTATTTTGTTAGCAATTTCAGGGCAGTAATTTCCATTATTGGGTCTATTATATAGTTTAGTCTATTTTTCCTTAAATTCTGCTTGGGGTAAGGGTGAAAATGTGACAGCAAAAATATCATATCTCTGATCACGCCCTTTAAAATCACGCTATTTACAAAAATACTTTTTATTCAAAACAAAAGGTTTAATCGTATTGTACATACGTAAATTTGACCCCACAAGAGTAAAATTAGCTATTCAGCTTAGTTTTTAGTGTTTCCTGTAAAACTAAAAAAAGTTACGAGCATTTTGCATAACACCGACGATATCCATTTCAGCTGTTTGTGTACATAATTGCCCTGAATACATTGTAAAAATGAGGAACAAGTTTGTAAAAGCTCTCAATTAGGTACAATTTAGAAAATAGCTGTAGAAATGACTTCCAAAACTTTTTGAATATTAATTTGTTGTTCTTCTAGCAACTTTCTTCATGGATGTGATGAAAATATATGGTATTGCGTATTATTTAGAGCAAAATGTTTATGTGACCGTAAAACAAATGTACATTTACATGAAAAACATTGTACCTTCATGTACAAAAAAGGCAGTTAAATAAAAAATATGTGAATCCAGATAATCAATTACAATATTTTCTTTACAAAGTGCTAGTTCACACAATTTTTATTTCTTTCCAAGTAATATGTACAGGGATGGACATATAAAAGCACAAATTTGACTTGTATTTATATAATTTCCCAACTTTTTACAAAGTTAAGTAAGTTTGTTATCGTATTTGACATATTTCAGGACATTAGCTGTATCTGGTATCCAGTTTGATGGAACTTTGAATAGCATGACAATAAGCAACAACGGAGTTTCCAGGACTCGTAACTGAAATGTGATATTGGGTATGCTTCCTGAGATTATTTGTAAGGATCATTTAACAGAAATCTTAACTTTTTATTCTATCATATGTCCATCGAGCCAAAAACAAGAAAAATTTTTTCGATCAAAATGGAGCACCTGATAGAAATGCATTACCCCCTTTCCATTTCCATTTCTGTTTTTAATTAATCCTTTTTTATGGTCTCGTTATACAGTTCCGGGTCAAATGGGCATGCAGCACCATAGTTTCTAAAAAAGGCCTGCATGAAAAAAAATATATATGCAGTGGTAGATATTGCATCATACAGGCAAAAGTAACATGTTAGGGCTTAAATGAAAGCTCAGAAGGTATATTTCACAGAAATGAAAACCATTTATTCCCTGTGAGTATAAATTTAAGGTTATAAAGTGAATGATGTGGTCTTGGGAATACCCTTTTCCAAAAATGTAAATTTATGGGTTAACATTTTTTTTATTCAAGCAAATTTTGCAAAAAATTTCAACGATCTTAGTACCATTTCTGCATTAGATTAAAAATCTATGGAACAAATGCTTCGCAATGATATATAACATGTGCAGAACTTTACACCTATATGTTCAGACCAAAACTCTGAAAAATGGCCAAAATGCTAAAATTTGTATAGTATTGCATTATGACGTCAAAACTGTAGAACGATACCTTTATTGATATGGACCTTTGTTTTTATAAATCTTAGAAGATATTATGAAGACCACATTGAAGAACAAACCAAATCATCAAATGTATTTTCAAAAGTTGTTATATTGTAGATAAAAACTATTTGTGTTTTTTTTTGCGTTTGTCCACAGATATTTTTTTGTTCCATTTGAAGCACAATAGCAGTTGTCAAACAGGAAATGAAGTTAATTTGTAGACCTTTTCTCTCATTTTATTGATGAAAAAAAAAAAAAAAAAAAAGAAATAACACAATTCACCTAATATCACCATGCATTCTTGGTTTGTAATGCCCAATGTCAATATCCTAAGCATTTTGATAGTATAAAAAATAAAGGATTGGGGTTGCAATTGTAGGTACTATATTGTGCCTATGAATAATTAAAAACAAAAAGCCTAATGCATTTCATGTTCATTAAATATAAAATTTTTTAAAAATATTTAACATGTTTAATAGATGTCCTATTTTACACAGAATAGTGAAATATTCAGTTTTCTGCAAGTAAGGCTAAGGTCAAAATTTTGGCTATAACTTTGGAAAAGCACACAAGAATCTATTGTGATATCATGTTTTAAGCTACTGTATGACTGAATTATATGAGAAAAATACATTTGTGCAAATGAAGAATTTTTGGGTGTCATATTTCTAAAAATGAGATATTTCTGTCAAAGTACTGCATAGAATTTAACCAAAAATAATTTTCTGTCTTATTTGTTAATATTTGAGACTTTTTGAAATTCAAATGGCATTTGCATTATGTAAACTATTTGATTTCAGCTATATATGCTCATAATTGCCCTGAATATACATAGTAAAAGTGAGGATCTTCCTATGTTTGGTTCTTATGCTACCAAAGGAGATGTTACTCCTTGAAATTGACATATTTTGTATTCTCAATTTGGTACATTTTAGAGTAGATAATAGCTGTAGAAATGACTTTCTAAACGTAACATGCGTTAATTTGCTGTATGTCTATCGACTTTCCTTCATGGCTGTGATGAAGATATACGGTATTGCATATTTTTCGCAACACAATGTTTTTGCAACCACAACAATATGTACATGAAAAACATTTTACCTTCATGTATAGAAAAGGCAGTAAAATGAAAAGATGTGAATACAGATAATCAATTCCATTATTGTTTTACTAAGTGCAAGTTTACAAATATTCATTTCAAAATTTTTATTTTCCATGTAATATTCACAGTGTCGGACAAATAAAATAAACAATTTGACTGGACTGTCTTAATTACATTTTTTCCCTGATATTCCACATGTATTACACTTTTTATTATCTCCATTCATTACATGCTTGTATTGATAAAATTTCCCAACTTTTAAAATAGTCCAGTTAGTTTGTTTTGGAATTTAATATATTTCAGGACATCAGCAGTCCCTGGTATTCAGTTTGACTGAACCTTGAACAGCATGACAGTAAGCAACAATGGAGTTTCCAGGACTTGTAGCTGATGAGATATAAGGTATGCTTCCTGAGATTATTTATAAGGTTCATTGAATAGGAATTGTAACTTAGATAACATCATAAGTCCATCAGACCTACAACAGTATATATTTTAGAACAAAACAGTAATTGATACAAATGAATTACCTCCCTTTCCATTTCCATTTCTGTTCTAAATGGTAGCTTTTTTATTGATATGGACCTTTGTTTTTGTATGAATCTTACAAGAATTTATGAAGACTACATTTAAGAACAAACCAAACATCAGATGTATTTTCAAAAGTTGGAAGGGAGGGACGGATCAAGGAAGTAACCTTTCTGCCCGATTAAACCATCTGGGAAGGTAGGGGACGGATACGGGAGGTAACCTTTTTGTCTGATTACTATCTGGGAAGGGAGGGGACGGATAAGGGAAGTAACCTTTATGCCCGATTAAATTATCTTGGAAGGGGAAGGGACGTATAAGAGAAGTAACTTTTCTGCCCGATTTAACTATCTGCGAATAGAGGGGACCGAAAAAGGAAGTAACTTTTCTACCCGATTTAGCTATCTGGGAAGTGAGGGAACGGATAATGGAAGTAACGTTTCTGCCCGATTTAACTATCTGGGAAGGGAGGGGATGGATAAGGGAAGTAAGCATTCTGTCCATTTAACTTTCTGGGAAGGGAGGGGACGGATAAGGGAAGTAACCATTCTGTCCGATTCTTATGCGATTATTTTCAAAAATAGCATACACAAATGAGACAGGATATTTTTTCTTGAAAATTGCAGTATTTGACCATTTTTTAAACATGAGATCAGTTAAAAAAGAACGCTGTATTTTTGCAATTTGCATATTAAACGTTACCGAGGTGATGAGTATATTATTAAAAGGGTATCCAAGTGTTAACATTAAGAAATCATATTAAGTGAATGATTAAGTCCAAGGTTCTACTATATTGCGGGAAACGTTGAAATCATTTCCTCTAAACAAATCATAGATGTGACTTAAATAAAGTTACCGTTAATGTCAAGGATAATCTCAGAAACCATCAGACGAAGGAAAATGAAATTAGGAACCCTGATTACACTATGTGTGGGGTTTGTGCTAAAGGTTTCAGAATAATTTTGTTAACACCCCCAGGGGCTACAGTGGTAGCCTTAGTGTACTTTTTTACTTAATAATGCAACTCCTGCTAGGTTATTTGGATTACGCAATGGAAACTTGGCTCAGAAATTGTACTTTAGATGTAGACTGTGCCTTCAAAAGGTTTTGCCATTTTGATAATGCCCACAGGAGTTGGTATACACAGTAGCCAAAGTGTACATTATTACATTATTGTAAATATGTCAATACCAATTTAAATCCCAACCCAATAACCATATATAAACTTAATTGTGATTTAAAGCAGGGTTTTATGGTCACACCACGGGGCTGGCCCCGCCGCCCTTATTTTTAAGATAAAAAATCATCTCAGAAATTACCTATTATAGATCCCCAGCCCTAAACCGTCTATATTCTAAATCGGCATGAAAAGTCAAGCCACGGGCAATCCCGTAGATCAACCCCGGCCCCTTATTCTGAAAATTACAAATTATCTCAAAAACCGTTCAGATCCGCACCCATTAAACATATAATTTTAGTTTGCATGATAAAGCAAGTTCCATGGGCATCCAACAGGTCTGCTCTATTCACCTCACTCTGAAAATTAGAAATTATCTGTTATAACTGTTCAGATCCTCACCCCTTAACCATATATTTTTCGTAGTCTGCATGAAAAGAAAAGACAAGTCCCATATGCATCCCCAGGGGTCAACCTACCCCTTCATTTTAAAAATAACGAGTTATCTCATAATATTTATTTTCAAATGTTTCTATTAAACACCAAAGTTGCGCTGGGATATGCAGCGTGGCTGCTTCGACTAGTTTTATTATGATATAATAAATATATATAAAGCAGAACTTCGACAAATAAAATGACTTCCTTGATTCGCACAACGAAACACTGAATTCATTCAGTCCAATGTCAAAGCTATACAAGAGATTTGTGTTTTGTTTTTTGAAACGTCGCTGCTCAATTTTCAGACTTGCCGGACATAAAATTTATCAAATAATGTTTTACACACACAAAAAAAATCTTAAAGATTACTTCAAGCGGCTTATGGTCTGAGTGTACGGTTATTCGTTCTCGGCCATAAATGTATTGATCAAATCGTTTACATGCCAATACAATCGCTAAACATTCCTTCTTGATTTATGCGTAGCGCTATAGTGTGTCTGTCATTGTCTTTGATGCATATGAAACCGGTTGTCCGTTTTGTAGTAGAGTGGCACCAAGTCCTACTTCGCTGGCATCACTTTGTATTGTCACTTCTTCATTTACATCATATTTCAGTATTGGGTAGTTTGAGAATAGATCTTTGATTGTTCGCCTGCTGCGACTGCCATGACCAGACGGTGTTTTGGTATATGGCCAAGCGTCTGAGTTTTTCGCATAGTTCCGATAGTTTGGGAAGAAATTTTGATAGGTAATTGACAAATCCGAGAAAACGTTGAACTGACTGCTTATCAGTCGGCGTTGGCATATCCTGAATTGCTCTAACTTTCTCAGGATCCGGTTGGAGACCATCCTCTGTCAGAAGATGTCCAATATACGGTACTTCTTTGCAATGTAGATTAAGCTTACTCTTGTTCAACTTGAGAGTTACTTCTCTCGCTCGATTTAGAAGATTGCAAAGATTTTCATCATGATCTTTAATTGCGTCTTTTTCCGTCTGTCCTTTCCCAAATACAAGAATATCATCTACGCTTACATCAACTCCTTTGAGTCCTACAAATGCTTCATGTGTGGCATCTTTGATATTCCTCAGGCGCAGTGGAAATACCAAAACGGCATACGCAACCATCTAACTATTCTCTTTATCAAGCTTTACATGCCAAAAAACCATCTTTTGCGTCTAGTACTGAAAATACTTTAGCTTGTGAAAGCCTCGGTAGTATTTCATCAATAGTTGGCATAGGGTAGTGTGAACGCTTTAACGCTTTGTTAAGATCTTTCGGGTCGATACGTATTCTTAGCTTATTTGGCTTCTTGACAGCTACCATTCTTCTTATCCATTCGGTCGGTTCCTTTACTTTCGTAATCAATCCAAGTTTCTCAATATCACTGATTTTCTCTTTAAGCGCCTGCTTTAACGGAGCTACAACCCTGTGTGGTTGTTGCTGAAATGGCGTGACAGTATTGTCGATCTCTAAGTGATATTCTCCTGGCAAGCATCCTAAACCAGTAAATACGTCTTTGTATTCTGTTAGTTTTTGCTCTCGTGTCATTTGCTTGATCGGCGCATTGTTGTCAACCATATGTACGATATCGGTGTGTACTTGAATCAGTTTCATTTTCTCTGATGCACTGGCTAATATCAGTGGATGCTGTTCCACGTTAACGATTTAATTCAAGGTTGTAAGCTTTACCATCTCGGTTGCATGATAAAGTTGCTTTTCCTTTTGGTTTTAAGTTTGAACCATCGTGCAGTTTTAACTCTGCGCCACTTTTTTCTACTTATGCGTGAAAAGAGTTATCTTTCTTTTAAACTATGCAAATACTACACTAATGTTGTGATAGGTTACTCCTTCAAATGTATATATAGCATACCAAAATTCTCTATTTGTATTTGTAAACTTGCCATAAATATTAAACCTTATGTTTGTTTCTCAAATTATAGTGTATAACTAAACATATTTGTATAGTTGCTATGGTCCAATTTTTTCGATAAACATTCTTAAAAATATAACACAAGTCATTAAAAAAAGAAAATTTGGTTTTAAAGCAAACTTCGTTTAGCCGTAAAAAAATTTACTGTTTACGTCCACAGTTTTTAACTTTGGAAGTTTATTTATCCCCCTCCAACCCGTCTTATTATTTATTTGTTTTAAACGACCTTTTTGTAGATGTCAGATTAAACGTACTGTTTTTATAAGTTGAAAATGTACATTAAATGACCCGTTGCAATTATTTGCATAATGTCATAACATATTTCTCCCAGTTATTTTACCGATATATATTTTTTGCATAAAAAATCTTGCCATTTTTTACATGTTTGGATTTCGAAGCTGGCAAAAGAAAAGATTTTTCAGTTACCTATACGATTCACTTAGAACAATGAATGCTCCTTTTATGTTCTCAACGTTTAGATAAGTACGGCTGTGAGTTTCGTCCCTTTTGTGAAATCCCCATTTTGCATTTAGTAAGTCTTTCAATATAAGAACACCACTAACTTTGGGTAGATAAATCCATTAAGACTTTTGCAAACATATTACCAAATCAAAAAATCGGCCCTCAGTATTAGTAAGGGAAAAATAATGGCAACAAACATAAATAAAACAGTCTTAACCATTAGATAGCCATGATTACATGACATATTAACCAAAACAATGTCGCCACATTTTAAGAATGTATCAAATGTCTTGATACCTTCCGTGACTCAACTAGCAACTATAACTTGACCAGTTTTGTTATTTTTTCAACATAGAGAAGATAAGAAAGATTTGTTAGTTTTCTGAAACAAATATCATTTATACGAAAATCCTCGTTTAACAGTCCCCATTCATATGGTAATATGGGTCAAAATAAGATATATGATACACTCTTAAATATTAATATTTTCATTTATCGATTGTCATTTTTAGTTGAAGTTTCTTGTGCGCAAGGGTTTGTTTGCCCAAGATATAGCCTTTCAAACTTGAACACTTATACTATACACCACACGTTATAACGCAACGTTTGAATATTTAATTTTTGAGTTTCCCATTTTAAACTGTTATTTCTGGTCACCGGAGTTGGGTTCAGGACTCGACCCTCAGAGCTGAACCAGCGCTCTCCCCAGGTGGCGGATAGGGGCGAGCCCTCAATTGGGGTGCTATCAGGTGCTAATACGGAAAGCCTACAATGAACCATAGTGGGCGACGTATGTGGAGAATGCCACACTCCAGGCACGTAAAAGATCCCTTTTGTATATTTCGAAAAAGAGAAGGCTAAAGCTGCTAAATTTTTCGTCCCTACCCATCACTCTCATTTTCCAGTGGCAGTCAAAAGCCGTTGTCTTTTTGTGTACCACCCCACCCACCCTCACTTTCAATGGTTTTGATAATTGTTGAACTTGTTCTCGACCTGAATTTCAACCAATTTTTATAGTGTTATTTTGGCCGTATTGTCACACCACTGTCCAAGGTTAGGGAAAGGTTGAGCGCTCACCAACCGGTTTAACCCCGCCACATAGGTATCTGCCTGTTCCAAGCCAGGAACCTGTAGTCCAGTGGTTGTCTTTGTTTAATTAGTCATTTATTGTTATTTTTTCACCATTTTTACAATAGATTAGGTCGATTGTCGTGTTTTATGAATAGTTTCACATTTTGTATTTCTGGGGCCTTAAACAGCTTTTTACTTTTATAGATTCAACATTCTGTTTGTGTTTTATACTACTTTACTACTAAAAATATTAAAATTTCACAATCTTAATTGTCTTGGAGGTATGCTTTAGAGACTATATTACTTCGGTATATAAACAACCTCAGAGTTTACTAAGTTATAACGTTTATCACATTTTTATTAGTTAATTAGCTGTCATTTGTTATATGTTATACCCTGGTTTACTATATTTGATTTTTCTAAGGAACACTTCTTCGACCTAAATTTTTAGTTTTAAACAGTGGGTAGAAAAGTGATATATGAAATAAAAATTTCAACGATCCACTGACTCGTGGACTCCTTCCTCAAACAAAACTCGTCGATCAACTGCTATAAAATAACAATGTGATTGGATAAGTTACATTTTAGGTTGAACGTAAAATATATCACATTTTAGTTTGAACGTAAAACAAATTTTTGAACTTATTAACAACTCATTTTTATATAATAATTATATTCTGAAACAGTTTTAGCTGATATTGTAAAAAATAAAGATAAGGAATATTTCTCCCATAAAGTAAGAATATTTGTCTGAAGCTTATAATATTGTGCTTATTGTGTTATTGTAAACCCCGAAATAAGTTCAGATGCCCCAGAGTTCAGCCGGGGTAAAGAAATAGGTCGTTCGGTTTCCCCGCCTACAGGTAGAACCCCTAGGCCTGCTAAAGGGGTTTCGTAACTGTAATATTGGAAAACAACTTTATCATAAATGAAATATGAAACTTATTCGTAACTTCAATAACAAAAAAATTTGTTGAAAATAGATATATTTAATTTCGGGGTCATATTACCAAAATATCTACATAAAAATGTTTTTTCTGAAAGTTACATTGTCTTAAAACTGCTGAAATTATTTAATATTTATTGAAAAATAGTTTTTATAAGTTGACGTTGCATATATAGGTCGTAGCACTCTAGACTTCTTTGCAAACTACCTCATAAACTCGATTCTTCAAATGAATTGTCTAAATCGTATGAAAATAGAGAGAGAAATCAAAGACCATTCGAAAAAAATATTAACAAAGCACGATTAACCTTAATACAGAAAAAAAAGAAAAAAAAAACACTACAGAACACACAAGTCAGATAAACTACAAAAACCCGCTATGTTTAATAAAACGAGGGAAAGGGATGTTTCGGGATTTTTTACGCTTGCCCCGTGAAGACTGATAATTCGAAGATACCAAAAGGACAGACCAAAATCGTTAAAGCAAGACCGTTTGAATTTCGGGAGGCGGAATGGTTCATTGTATTTGTATGCGAGCCAAAAATTTGTCTAAATCGCTTTGCCGGTCAGTTTATTTTTTTCATTTATAGTTAATGTCAGAAAATTCTTTCTAGTTTTTATGCGACCGTAAAAAAATTGCGGTCGTTTTGTCGTCGGCGTCGTCGTCGGTGTTCCTGTCTGTAGACAGGTTGGTTTCCGCACGATAACTTTTGTTCTGGTTTACCAATCCTTTTAACATTTTAGGACATTGATAATTGGTACTAGATTAAGGTTGTTATTGTTTTTGGGTGATCTAGCCCGCCCGTTTTTTGGGGAGGGGCCAGAAGAGGATTTTTCCTTATTTGGATAAAAGTTCTCTCTTTCTTGTCCAATTTTGCATTTGATTGCTCTCAATGAGAGCTTTCAGTGGTATGTCAACAAATTTTCTTCATCTTCTATTACCGTTTTCGATCTTAAAAAGGAATCAAAGTAGTGGGAGGTAGAGGGACTTCAATTTTGTATGATATGAAAAAATTTCATGTTGAATTTGATTTTGATGGTTTTTTCCACATGATTCTTCATAAAAAATGCAACAAAAGTTACTCCAAGCATTTTTTGTAGCTTTTTCAGATTTTTGTATAAAAGGGATCAAAGTGTTAAAAATGTGATTTTGCAGAGATAAGAAATTTATATTTTTCATCCGAATTTGATGGAGATTTTTGCATTTGATTCCTCTCAAGAGAGCTTTTATTAGTATGTCAACAATTTTTTCTATCTTCTACCGTTTTCGAGTTAAAAGGGGTCAAAGTAGTGGGGGAGGGGAATTCATTTTTTAATACAATTTTGAAGGGATTTTTCCAAATGATTCGTTAGGAAAAAATTAACAAAATGACACCAGTTTTGAGGATAATATTGGTGAAAATGATCTTTTATCCAGTCATATCACTGTGTCCAGCGTTTTACTGTGTCCTTTCACATTTCAACGTGCTGCGGTCGTATCCTGCTGCGCTTGCGAAGCACCTCTGTTTTCAATGGCCAGACAGTGGGTCAGAATATACTTTTCGCTCCAGATGCTAGTCAGATTATTTTTGGAAAAAAAAATCCGGGCCAATTTTTTTCCTAAAAAATTCCAGAAAATCAAATGGTGCGTGCCTAAGTCAGGAGACAGACAAGTACATGGCCAACAAAAGGAAACAAAAGACAAACATAGAACACACAACACTACTCTGAAAACTAAAGCTGAAGTAACATGAACCCTTCTTAAACCAGGTTGAGTTCAGGTGCTCCAGACATTGACATACAATGTAGGTTTTAACTTCTTTTCCTGTCATATTTAAATTCGATATGTGACCCATCGTTTCACGTGTTAATCAACAATTGATGAAGGCTTTCTCTAGAGTTTGAAATTTTAGTCAGGCTGTAGTGTGGTCTCAAGACAATTTACCGCAACATCGTATAAATTATCCAACTGACCCCTCAAAAATCCAGGAGTGAACTTAGGTGGTTCGGATGATGTACAGTTAATGGTTTTTTAAACACAGAAAACCAATTACCGGATTTAAAATCAAATACACTATAGCAACGGAGGATTACAAATGAAAAATATATACATTATTTAAGCCATTTAATTAACGATATAAATTAGCAGTAACCAAAATAAAAACTATGCGTAGCTTAATTAAAGAAACATAAAACAGTCTGGATAAAAATCAGAATTAAGTACAGGTGAATTGGAATGGTAAGCATCACTGACGTCTCTATTATTATTAATGAGTATTAATGGCACAGGTAGAACGGAATGGTAAGCATTACTTACGTCACGTGCGGTATTATTAATATAGATTGTATGGAATAGTAGGCATCACTGACATCACATGCGGAATTAATGACCCAGGTGGTCCAGATTGGTAAGCATCACTGACGTCACGTGCTTTATTAACGACACAGGTGGTCCGGAATGGTAAGTACTTATAACTCTCGCGCCATGTAATTGATTCAAATGGCTCATGAAGGTAAGAATCATCCGTCTTAATTTGCCTTTGCAGTTTTTATTTCTCAATTAATAAGATATTGTAGAATTATCGAGAAAAATCTTAGGATGTAACACGAAAATAATCTTAGACCAAAAACACAGAAAATCAAACATATATATGAAGACTTCGGATGTCACCAAAACACTTGGTGTTAACACATATATTCCTGAATTCCACGTGATCTGGTACTTTTCATCCATAACAAATACATATTATCGATGTTCCCTAACAGGATTGTTTTGATAGAATGAGGCTGCTGATAGATAAGTCATATTACCTTTAGACAAAGATAAAAATATAATTTTATCCTCGCAATCATGGCTTGACCGATATAATATGTACAAATTACAACTCATTGTCGTTAATCTCCTTTACAGCTTTTCACATATCATTACCGGTTTAAGACGAAAAGACAGTACTGGAGCGGAATATAACCATTATCCTTCTAGATTACCTAAGGTCACTCCTTGGTTTTTATGGGATTAATGTTGTCCTTCATCTCCTGTGCTGTGTACTTGTGTGGTCTTTCTTTAGTCACGATATTGTCTGGTCATTATTTTACCTAAGTCACGATATTGTCCGGTCATTATTTTAATTTAGTCACGATATTGTTTGGTCATTATTTTACTTTAGTCACGTTATTGTCAGGTCATTATTTTACTTTAGTCACAATATCGTTTTGTCATTATTTTACTTCAGTCAAGAAATTGTCTGGTCATTATTTTACTTAAGTCACGATACTGTCTGGTCATTTTTTTACTTTAGTGACGATATTGTTTTGTCATTATTTTACTTCAGTCAAGAAATTGTCCGGTCATTATTTTACTTTAGTCACGATATTGTCTGGTCATTATTTTACTTTAGTCACGATATTGTCTGGTCATTATTTACTTTAGTCATGATATTGTCTGGTCATTATTTTACTTAAGTCACGATATTGTCTGGTCATTATTTACTTTAGCCATGATATTGTCTGGTCATTATTTTACTTTAGTCACGATATTGTCTGTCATTATTTACTTTAGTCACGATATTTAACTTGTGTCACGATATTGTCTGGTCAAAATTTTACTTTAGTCGTGTTGTTGTGTGCATCGTTTTTAAGTAACACTATTGTCTGGTCATCTGTTCAATGTTTTTATTGACATATCCCGTAGGTGTGCCCTTGCAAATTACAAAATAAATCACTTCATTATGACATTGAAATATCATCACATTTTACTTATTAGTTCATTTTGCAGATTCCCTAACAGCGTGGATTTTTATCCATTAATTTAAAACTTTAATGTTACCTGTAAATGTTGGTAAGAGGTTGGGTCATTTTCCCCGGAAAATTGTTCACTTAGAGGAAAAATTTTCAAATCGTTTGTTACTCAACAAAAAATGATACATTAGATAAGAAAAATGAACTGTTGATAATATTTTGTAAAAATGTTGCGATTTTAAAAATTCTAAATGGACAAAAATTGGAAACAAAAATGGATTAAAGCTCAATTTTAACATTTTAAAGCGATTTTTGTCATTATCTCATGGGAATCCCTATCGAAGGACCTCCATAAGCAAAAAGTACGACTTTTTAGAAACTTAATTGTATTATCTGTACATGTTCAATAATTTAGTTTTGTTGTTTAGGTCCTTCAAAAAACAACTTTTTACAAAAAATTTGACCGTACTTTGTTGTTACCTATATATCCGTTTAATATCGTGATTCACAACATGTCTTCTGTGGTCTTGTGGTAAAGCGTGCAGACAGTTGTACATGTAATATGAAGTTATATTTTCCGAACGAGTTCAAATCCT
>JAULBM010125476.1:0-18605 GCA_032357055.1 Geukensia granosissima | reverse complement strand
TCAGCTGTTTCCTACTTCCGGTTTGGATAGCGTCTTCGTTTAATCGCAAACTCCGCTTTATTGCAAAATTTTCTCTGGCAAATAGGCTTTGCAAATAAGCGGAATCCACTGTATTTGTAAACGTAAATAAGCTATTATAGCTGCTATACACTGTATCAATCAGCCAAATTAACTTTTAAATGAAATGACTTTCTCACACATGCATATATGAACATGTAATTTTACTGCAATGATAAATTTATTTTCATTTATTGAGATAAACATGTGTGTCAGTTCTAAGCTCTTACCCAGGGATTACCTATTTAGCTGTAAGACAATTAATGTTGTTTGAATTTCATTTCTTACGAGAAAGTTCCGAAAGTTTCGAGAGAAATGTCGGTTAAAGGGAATGCTATCTTCCATAAAGAAGAGGGTGGGTATCCCAATTATTCTCAATCTATCAAACTTGACTGGGTGAAACGACATGCCGTTTTCTGATCGCCAATGTTGGTTCCCGTTCGTTCAGTTTTGACGACCTTGTATTAATAAGTCAACCGGCATTTGCGGTAGTGCATTTATGGGCGGAGCTTAGCTGCAGATTTACTCGTGCATGATAACAAAATCACAGGTAAAGTGCTTGCTGGCTGCACACGTCAAGTACATTGCAGTGTAAAATTTCAGATAGTTTTAATTGACCTTACTCCTTACTAAGGTCAGATTCTCTGCTAAGCATACCTGTCAACATTTGAAAATCTCCATGGGGAATTTACTGCGTGGCGACATATCGAAGTGTATTCGGTTTCGCGACAAGTAATTTGTATGTGTGCAATGGTAAATACAGTTTGTTTCTTGTAATATTATCATAAACAGGAGATAAACAGTTAACATGAATAACTAGAACTATTCAGAAGCAGCTGACAGGAGAATGTTTTTTGTTCTTTTAAAGAGAATACTATTTATTGTCTGTACAAGACATGGAAGATCTAGATATGACTTGGGGTTTACCATTTAATTTGATATCTATTAGATGAATAAGAAATTCAAAATTTTGTCTGTTTGCTCCTTAATAAAGTTTGTGAGCCAAGGATGTATAAATGTATATATCCATACTTCTTTTCAATTACCCGAATTCCGAAATCAGTTTTTCATTCAAGGCCAGGCATTGAAGTCAGCTAAATGGATGCAGCACGCTTTTCTCGGCCAATAAAACAGATGAAAAGACATTTCTAAGCAAACAACATAATCTCCGCTTTCAGGATATGTTTGAATATTACAACAAAGTCGAGGAAAACAAGCGAAATTCGATTAAAAGTTCGAGTTTTGTCACTAAAAAAAACAGTCGCCATCTTGACACAATCGCCGAACATCAGAAGTAAAACCAAATCTGATTGGCCGAATATCGATTATATGGTGGAGGGATACTCGTTTACCGAGGTTCTCCTTTACCAGAAGAAGATTAGTACTACAGTTAGGTTAAAATCGGGAACAAGGAATCTTTTTCGTGCAGATCATGTTTTAAGGCTATTTTCACGAACACGATTGTGCAATCGGGACAAAGGCTCGAAATCGTGTAGTTCACGCCTAAATCGTGAATGTTGGCAGGTATGCCTAAGGTCGGGAAACAGTGAGTTGCAGATAGGGTCAGCTCTCGTTTATTGCCGTGATATCTCGTTCTTTGTAACGTGATTTGATGCAGTCCTATACTGGAAAGCAACCTTTCCAGAAAAAACCAGAGGCTCAAAGGAGCCTGTAATCGCTCACCTGGATCATATTTGTCTGAAGTTAAAACCATCTTAACCCTGTAAAGAATTTTTTATCAAATTTTTCAACATTTTTTTTAGTAATACTAATGGTAGCAATCATACATTTATTTGATTGCGACTGGTGTTATCAACCATATTTCTTGAAGGGGATCACAAATGCATCTATTTCCCAAAGTTTGATAGCAATTGACTCTTAACAGGATTTTTTAGAGATTTTCTATTGATTTTTTTTGTCAATATTTTTAGTAAGAGTGCGGCCATGTTTGATGGTGGATGGGAGTCATCAACCATAATTCTGAAAGAGGATCATAAATGTTATAATTTCCCAAAAACTTCAGTAGCAATTAGCTCCTTCAAGGATTTTTTAGAAATTTTTTATTGAATTTTTGTCAAATTTTCTATTTTTAGAAACGGTGGTGGCCATCTTTGATGGCGGATGGGGTCATCAACCATAATTCTGCAAGAGGATCATAAATGTATCATTTCACCAAACTTTAGTAGCAATTGGCTCCTTACAGGATTTGCTAGAAATTTTTCATTGAATTTTCCGTCAAATTTTCTATTTTTAGTGACGGTGGTGGCCATGTTTGATGGCGGATAGGGGTCAACAGTCATAATTCTGAAAGAGCATCATAAATGTATTATTTCCCAAAACTTCATCAGCAACTGGCTCCTAAGAGGATTTTTAAGATTTTTTTTATTGAATTTTTCGTCAAATTTTCTATTTTTAGTAACGGTGGCGGCCATGTTTGATGGCGGATGGGGTCATCAACCATAATTCTGAAAGAGGATCATAAATGTGTTGTTTCCACAAAGTTTGTAAGCAATTGGCCCTTCAGAGGATTTTTCAGAATTTTTTAATTGATTTTTTTGTTAATTTTACCCCTATGTTCGATTTATAGTAACAGCGGCCATGTTGGTTGGTCGGCGGGCACATAAAACATAATTTTGAAACTAGACACCCTAAGGATGATTGTGGTCAAGTTTGGTTCCAATTGACCCAGTGGTTTCTGAGGAGAAGATTTTTGAAAAAGTTTACACCGACGCTGATGCCGCCGATGACGGACGCCAAGTGATGGCAAAAGCTCACATGGCCTTTTAGGCCAGGTGAGCTAAAAAACATTGAAAGGCAGTTTTGAAATTTTAGCCCTCTTTCAGCCCCTATTTCTGAAACTGGTGGACCTTAGATCCCATAATCGATTTTAGGCTACAATTTAAAATAAGTAACATTGTGTTCAAATATGAAAAGAATCCATTAAATGGCAACCTGGGAAAAACTGCAGAAATCAATTTTTGAATTTTGGCCCTACTTCTGAAATCTGCATCACCTAAAGGCAGCATTATAGGGCCGCAGCCATTTTGAACTCTTTTAATTTGCAAATCATATATGGACCTATGAAACAGTTTGCCCTAAAATGTTATTATTTCACATTTTTAAATAAACTTACCTGTACAAATGTGTTAAGTATAAAGTATAAATTTTCTGTATCTTGTCATTGAATAGACCCAGTATTATATAACTATATATCATTGTGCAACTTCCTGTATGTCTCATTATCTATAATGGTATATAATGAAATCAAAAGCTATAAGCACAAGCAGTTCAGAATCATGACACTAAGCAGTGACCCACATCCCACATCCCATTACCAATTACATTTATAAGTTGATTTCCCTCAAAGTGATACAAGGTTTAGGGGTGGAGTTCTCAACTGGTTTAGAGATAATAGATTATTACTGGATTATGAGGGGGTGGCGGACCCCTGGGACAGGCTAAATTCAGGAGTCAGTTTCTCTAATCCTGTGTTATTAAATCATTATATAGTCTGGAGGGGTATCTTAATGGATTTTGAAATAACTGATGATTTCTGAAATGAGGATGGAGATAATCCCTGGGGATGTATCTGATCAATGCATTTACTTGGTCTTACCAAGAAGAATAACAATATATATGGTTTAGGGATGGAGATCTCAATAAATCTTGAGTTAATTCAAGACTTTTAGTTTTCCAGGGGGTGGGATATGCCCCCAGGGACAAGCTATATTCATCAGTCAATTCTTCTTAGCTTGCCTAATAAAGTGATATATGCTTTAGGGCTGGGAATGTCAATGGGTTTTGAGATATTAGATGATCTCTAAAATGAGTGGGTGGGGATGACCCCCCAGGGACATACCTATTCAATGCATTTACTTGGTCTTACCAAGAAGAATAAAAATATAAAAACAGAAAAAAGAAGGGATATGGGGTAAAGGTCAAAGGGACAACCACCACTTCCCCGTAAGTTAACGTTCAAAATTAAACAAATAGAGATCAGTGCGCCAACTTCCATGAACGGTGATAGAACTCACTAAGCTCAGTGACCTCTAAAGGGCCCCTAAAAATAAAGTGTTCATCAATAGCTAATACAGTCCAACATCAGAATTACCTTACAGACAATAAACAAGAATATATATGTTTTGGGGGTGAGGATCTCAATAGATATTGAGTTATTTGAAGAGTTTTATACTTCAAGAGGTAGGGCAGACCCCTCCTGGACAAACTATATATATATATTCATCGGTCAATTCCTCTCATCATGCCCAATAAAGTGATATATGCTTTAGGGGTGGGGATGTCAACTGGTTTAGAGATAATTGATGATTTCTGAACTGAGTGGGTGGGGATGACCCCTGGGGATGATTCTGGTCAATGTATTAATTTGGTCTTAAAATGAAGTATAAAAACACATATTGTTTAGGGTGAGCATTTCAACAGCTCTGGAGTTATTTGAAGATTTTTACATTTCCAGGGGGTGGGGTAGATCCCCTGGAACCCATAATCAAACTTGACCTTTATTTAGTCATAAGTAATATTAACGGTGGATAACCTACGTCATTGTCACATGATTTTCGGATAAGGAACACACGAAAAGGGTAAACAATGCCCATTTTAGCTCACGATTTATCAGGTTCTAAGTCAATGATTAAAACACAGTTTGTTGCAAGACCCCCGCAGAACTGCTACTTTAAAGTCATAACTAACATTGTGAATATATCTTCCAGATTTTGCAAACACTTCAAAAATATAGGCACACTGAACTGTTTTCAAGGTGTTTCAAAATCCGAAATGTTCTGGTTGAAATGGTTAATAAGGCATTAAAGGCAGCAGTAGTATGGGGATCTTGCTCTTTTCACTATTAAATTTGGTGCCCTAGAGCCTGAAATATCACATATTAAAGTGCTTTTGTTTACCTTTTTAATCTTGTTCCTTATCCGAAAAATCATGTGATAATGACATAGGTTATCCAACTTGATATTAAAATAAAATATCAAGTTGATTGGACAAAAAAACACATAGAAAATGCATGGATATGCAATTTTTGAATAATGGCCCCTTTTTGGCCCCTATTTCTGAAATGGGAATGGCCACAGACACTATCATCGAACATAGGCTGTATTTTGTCTACATTAACATTGTCAAATATCAAAAGGATCCAGGGAAACACAAGAAAACCTGCAGAAACCAATTGATGACTGACGACAGAATACAGATGACGACAGACCCATATCAATATACGGATGCAAAATTTGCAGCAGTATAAAAAAGGGAGTGGCCATGGGCCCCATCATGGAATTTGGGCTGTATTTTGTTATAAATAACATTGCATTCAAATATCAAAAGGAATGCTGAAGTGAAAAAAAAAGAAAACGTGGAAAACAATTGTTGACAAACGACGACAATAACGACAGACCTTTATCAATATACGACCGCAAAATTTGGTGCCATATAAAAATGAATTATTTGTTCATTGCAAAGTGCTAACCAATTGATGTTACTATGGTAAGTTTTGAATGTGTTTGAATTTTCTTAATATTTAATTTCATCCAAGCTTAATATTTGGCCTAGTGGTTTCAGAGGAAAAGATTGAAGTTTACGGACAATGACCAAAGATGACAAATGCAAAGTGGTGACAAATGCTCACATGGTCCTTTGAACCAGAGAAAATGTATCAAGCAGTTCTCATAAATCCTGAGGCAAGCTTATTCAAAATACATGTTAGTTACAGAATTTATATTGTGTTTGTATGTGATTTCATATCATTTACATTAATGAACTTACCTGTGTACCAGCACATATTATTCCAAAAACCAAATTTTTCCTGTCCACAGTATTCATAAAACATGTATCATTTGATTCTACTAGTAGTTCTGCTCCATGCTGCCCTAAAACATCATAGACATCAAGATCTCTTAATAGAGAGAAGTTTTCACTCTCAATTCTTTCTCCTGTTCTTCTTTTTACCTGTAAATTGAAGACATGAATCACTGTTAAGTATGTGTTGCTTTAATTTTGACTTCTTTTTCACATGCTACCAATCTGAAAATTGGGTTGTTGAAAAATTATCCTGGTGCTATCAGAATTCAAAGAAATAATGTGTTTTGTGATCCCATTTTTGCATGAGAGAACTTAATGTGCTCACTTGTATACCCAATGCCCCAACACTGAAGTATTGCCAAAATTCATTCCAGATATTTACAAGAAGAAACTGATATTAAACCAAATTAATTAAATATTATATTGAATATTTACAACTCGATCGCACCTAGCTTGCCAGCATGTTTTGACATAACTTTCTATTCCATTGAGTGAGCGTTTAGATCGTTGAACTTGTTAAACAGTCATTTAACTGCTATAGTTTTCAAGCTAACAGCCAAAAACTTCTAAAAATGCTAAAAATAGACATTTCAGGACCAATAACTTGAAACCAGGTGAGCGGATTTTTCTGAAATTATCAGGATAGATAGATCTTGCCTTCCTGATCATTTTTGCAATTTACATTCTTAGTCTAGCTATAATAGTTTTCAAGATAACAGCCAAAAACTTGAAAAATTGTCAAAAATTTCATTTAAGGAAAGGTAACTCCATAATGGGTCAGCAGATTTTTCTGAAATTTGCAGTGTAGATAGATCTTGTCCTGCTGGTCATTTTTTTCTCTAACAGATTTTGTCTAAATGCTATAATTTTTTAGATAATTCAAAACCTGCAGTTTTACCCCTATGTTCTATTTATAGTAATGGCTGCCATGTTGGTTGGTCGGCGGGATCATTGGATATAATTTTGAAACTAGACATCCCAAGGATGATTGTGGTAAAGTTTGGTTCCAATTTGCCCAGTGGTTTCAGAAGAGAAGACTTTTTTGTAATTGTTGACGGAGGACGGACGCAAAGTGATGCCAATAGCTCACATGGCCCTTGGGCCAGGTGAGCTAATAATGGAGTAAAACAGAGTGATATGTAATATTTAAATCTACCAACTAAAAATTTACTTTGGCAAACAAAATTATTATACAAACCTCAAACAAAATTATTTTACAAACCTCTCCAACAACCAAAACTGTAGAAAGCTTTTCTGAAAACAGAAATGTCATGTTTGTGTCTGTTTTATGCACAGAAAGTCTTTTGTCCAGTGAACATCTTAGATCAGGCGATGACACAATAGTATGTCCACCACTAAATAGGCTTAAAGTCTTTTTTACACACTCTCCAGCACTGAAAATTAAATAATCTACACTGAAAACGTTTTAGCAGCCTGCTGTTATAGATATGTTAACACCTAAAAGATCAAAAGTCCAAACATGAACTCTGACAACTAATCTGGATGATGGCAATAACTAGTTGCAGGGAACAACCTATGGACAAATGTAAATAAATTTTGATAAAAAAGAACAGTAAAATTGCCCCATTTAACTGACTTTTTCGAAAAAAAAAAAAAAAAAAAAAGATCAAGGTGATCCATTGATCAAATCAGATACCCCTGCCTACCACGTAAATTGAATGCAGAGGCATGTGTTTTGGTCATCAGATCACCATCATCTTTTTTCCTGCTGTATTTTTCTAAACTAGATTTTTCCCTTCAGTATTGTATGCTTGTTAGATTGCACTGTCTTAGTTTTCCCAGATATCAAGTGGCTGTCATCAGTACTTACTGAGAAAAATTGACATTTGACTGTAAATGTTGAAAAAAAAACAGAGAAGAATGTCTCCACGGATGCCCCCTCTCCCTGTATCTCACGAAAATTTAAAGGATCGGTAAGGCCATCTAAAATTAATTAGTAGATTCTCATCCAACCTGCATAAAAATATGGGGTGGGTGTGAGGATTTTATCCTGTTTGGTTTCAATCCATGAAGCGGTTCTGAAGATTTTTAAATGTATTTCCCATAGGGTCCTATGTTAAACTAAGTTCCCTACTGGCGGCTACAATGTCAACCCCCCTTTTTGTCCATTTGACTGAGTCCATGTTTTGTCATGGAAACCCCAAAAACCCATTCTGATTGAAAAATAAAATAGGAGGTGCACAATGGCATAATATAATGAAGATTCTGTAAAAGTTTCAATGAAATCCAGTCAGTGGTTTAGGAGTTAAGTGTAAGTGTGACGACGACGACGCAAGACGACAGATTGTGATCCCTATATGTCGCCACGCACTACGTGGGCAGGCGACACAAAAACCTACCTTCATCTGTTAAACTTTACTAATCCTCCTGTCAGCCATGTTTTTCATTCAATCCAAAGTAATTTTAATGGCAACATCCTCATGTCCAAGGGAAAATTCATTTATTTTTCAGGGGACAGGGTAAATCTTCTTGGCATGGCACTAATATTGGTTGTAAATCTTTAATTATTAGGTTTTCTGCAAATTAAGCTAATGCCATGGAGTTAAAGCTTATTATATGCACTTTGCCACATCAGTTATTGAAAAAGATCCTATCAGCTAAAGTACCTGATGTATAAAAATACATATGCAAATACAATGAAAAATCCACCCTTTACGCAATTAAAGGCCTGTTCTAAATCGGGAGCATGGTAGTATATTTCCAGTTGTTCTGTCTGTTGAGATTCTGCCTGGATTTGCTAGTTTGTTGGAGTTTGGACATTACTGGACCTAGGTATATGTTATTATTCCCGCACTTTTCTTTAGAAAATGCAAGGATATTGTTTTGGTCCTGTCCGTCCTTCTGTCCGTTAGCTGGAACTCCTCATTCATTTTTTCTTACGGCTATTACTTTGTATGCAGTATTGTTCCTTACTATTGGTAGATGTGCAATAAGGTTTTGAATTTAGAATTTCGGTCAAGGGGTCCAATTTTCGGACCGAAAACGGTTAAATTGACAATAAGTGATTGTCAGTGGAACTCCTCGTTCACTTCTTCTTCCAGCTCTTTAATTTGTATGCAGTATTGTTCCTTGCTATGTGTAGATGTGCAATAAGGTTTTTAATTTTCAATTTCGGTAATGGGTCCAATTTCGGACCGAAAACGGAGAATTGTCAATATGTGCTAGTCAGTTGAACTCCTCCTTCATTTCTTCTTCCAGCTGTTTTATTTGTATGCAATACTGTTCCTTGCTATGAGCATGATGAGTAGATGTGCACTAAGGTTTTGAATTTTGAATTTCGGTAAAGGGTAGGGGTGTAATGATACTATTACCTTACGATCCAATCCTTATTGCGATACACTGCTCACGATCCAATATGTATCATGATATTTTACACTGTGTCAAATTCCAAACCAAATTGTCTTAAGTATATAAATTTGCTGTGGGGATGCACTTTGGCTTCAAGCAAAAGTGCTTCCACACGGCAAAGCCCTTATATATGTAGAAGGTATGTGAATAATCTAAATCTCACCCAAATCTCGATATACTAGTCGTCCAAAAAAGATTCACACGGGAGTTGGGCGAGATTTCAGTTTCCATGCACATGCGCAAAACCCAACTGAAGAGTCATGTCCCTTGTGTGTTGTTTCTCAGTATTCGTTTTCCCGAGCTTCCCCCTGCTTATAGGTAACACCTAACTCATATTAATTTGCAGGTAAAAGAACAACTTATTCCGTTGTCATCTTTAATTTTCTCGAAATTTCAGCTCCGAATTTACCTAAGTTAATCTAAAGATTTCTATCACTTCCGGTTGTTATTAAAGACCAAATCGGTATCGGATTGGAATTGTTTCTGGGATTTTGGGATAGGTAATTGGATCGTACATGAAGAAATCTTGATCCATCGGTGCACCGGTGGATCTAACACCCCTATTCAAGGGGTCCAATTTTTGGACCGAAAATGGACCGAAAATGGTCGAATTATCAATATTCCCTTGTATGTAGTGTTGTTCCTCTATTGCTCTTTCATTTTTGAATGTTCCTCGCTTGATGCCGATGTGCATGACAGCTGCTATTTGTCTGTCTGTCTGTCTGTCACTTTGCCCTAAGGGCATAAATCTGGTCACTTCAGCTCCTCTTTCATTTTTCAGTATAGATGTTTTATAAATAAATAAATATATATTTTGTTTCTTGTATGATGCAGGTGTGCATGAAAGTAATCATTTGTCTGTATGTCCATCTGTCACCTGTCACCGTGCCCTTAGGGTATATAAATCTTGTCAAATCAACACCTTTTTCATTTTTCAGCGCAAACATTTTATATTTGACAGTATTATTCCTTGTACATGTTGTATGATGCAGGTGTGCATGAAAGTAATCATTTGTCTGTCTGTCCTTCTGTCACCTGTCACCATGCCCTTAGGGTATAAATCTTGTTCAGTGTTCTCCCCAGAATTTTCAGATAGCACCATGGAAATCAACAGCACTGGTTTTCCAAAAATTATAGCACCATGGCCCCAATACATTCTATTATAAAATTATCCAAGATAGCACCATGGTACCATGGTGCTATAAGGCCCTGGGGAGAACACTGTTGTTACTTCAACTTCTTTTCATTATTGTGTACAGATATTTAAATGAATATACTATTGTTTTGAGCATGATGCAAATGTGCATTATGGCTATTAGTAATTTTAATATGGTGGTACAGTGTGATATCTGCTCAGGTTCAAATTATGTGCAGTGCAGGGATCGCCATCCTTTCCGATGACCACATATCTAGTTTTTATTATTCTCTCTAGTTATTATTATCTAACCTGACTCTTAATCCACATGCTTCAAAAAATGCTGAATGAAGTTCTCTGTACATCATTTCAAGACAGAATCCCATGCCCATCTTTCTCTCTTCTTCCATGAAATAAATGACCATTTCAAGTAGATCAACAGATGCTGCACTTACATTTGCCAACATACTGGAAAAAATAATAATGAATTCTTTATAAAAACAGACAGAAGAAGCTGTCCATGGGACACAGATGCCCTCGCGGCCTCGCCACTAACTTATCAATAAACAGGAATTTGA
This sequence comes from Geukensia granosissima, assembly GCA_032357055.1. Taxonomy (NCBI): domain Eukaryota; kingdom Metazoa; phylum Mollusca; class Bivalvia; order Mytilida; family Mytilidae; genus Geukensia; species Geukensia granosissima. Next base: position 7,646 of record JAULBM010125476.1, on the reverse strand, counting down.
TGGCCAACCAATTTGAAAAGCGCTTACATGGTACAAATCATATTAAAATCTGCTTTGCCTGGTGGCTGCATTATACAACCACAGCCCATTTGAACACTGAAATCACTAACCATATGTGGATACATGAAAGATGTTTGCATTAAATGTCATTACTTCACTTTTGTGAACATATACATCCCTTTTTGAACTTTTCTCCTGTTTGGACCCTTAAATCCTTAAAATGGGATCTTGGTTCTTTAAATAATCATATACATTATCTGAACATCATACCTTAACTAAAGCTTTGAGCAATTTTGTATTTGGACCTCTTTATCCATTTATTGGTCACTTATTTCCCTTAAAAGAGGTCTAGTGCCCTTCAAATAATCATTTATGTTATCCTTTTTTTGTTATACTTCATTACCTTTACATAGATACATGTATATTACAACAATTTCTTTTTGCAATTTTCTATTTTGGAACTTTTTACCCTTTTTGGTTGAATCCTTATTTCCCTTGAAAGGGGTCCAGGATCCTTTAAATAGTCATTTATGTTATCTGCAATCTTTACACAGATATATTAAAATAATACTTTACAATTTTTGACATTTTGGTCCTTCTGGGTCCCTTTTTACAAAATGGGCCCGACCATGGACCCATTAACTAAATTTTCCTATATTTTGTCAGAAGTAATATTAATTTAAAATACCAAGTTGATTGGACATAAAACCAGAGGCTCAGAGGCTGAGTCTGAATCATTCTAATTTGCATATTTGAATTCGTGAAACAAGAAGTGTCCATTGTATCTTTACTTCCTTTGAGAGGAGAATACTAAAAATCTGCCAGTCCAAATCTAGGATTGCATCTGCCCGCCATGTTTTCCGTCTGATCAGAATGAGATGTAAAAATTTTGTAGAATTTTCAATTCCTTATTTCTGCCATGTATGAAACCCAATCAAGACTCTTTGTAGAGGTTCTCCTAGTCATCATTCCTATATAAAGTATCATAAGTTTTTTCTTCTAATTTCAGAGATTTTTTCAATCAGCCAATCAGAATCAAGGCCTGTCTATGGTGGCCATGGTTTTCATCCGATCAGCATGAAAATGAGAAATATTTATAGAGGACCTCCTTATTCCTGCTAAGTTTGCTGCAAACTGGCTCTAAAAGTTCAGAAATAGCTGAAAATGTGATTCCCCATAGGATTCAATGGTAAACTTTATGCCACCATTTGCTGTCATGTATGCCATTCAATCTGAACAATATAAGTAATCTTTGATGAGGTTCTTCCGTACATTATTCCTGTTTAAAATTTGCTTAAAATTGATTCAGTGGTTTCAGGTTAGAAGATGAAATTGTAGTTTGCCATAGGTTTCCAATGGGACCTATGTATCTATGTTACCACTCTGTTTGCCATCAGATCAGCATAAAATGAGGATTGTTTGTAGAGGGTTTTCTAGTCATCAATCCTAAGAAGTTTCAAAACAGTTGGCCTTGTAGTTTCAGAGGAGAAAATTTTTGAAAATCAGCTAATCAGAATCAAGAATTGGCCTTGGCTGTCATGTTTTTCATCCAATCAGAAAGAAATGAGAAACTTTCTAAGAGGACCATCCATACATTATTCCTGCCAAGTATGCTGTAATTTAGGCCAGTGGTTTCAGAGGAAATGAAATCATATTTTCCCATAGGTTTTTTTTTATCAGGGCTATGTGCCACTGTTGCTGATAGTTGCCACCAGATCAGCATAAAATGAGGATAATTTGTAGAGGGTCTCCTAGACATCAATCTTATGAACATGATGCAGTTTCAAAACATTTGGCCTTGTTTATCATCCAATCAGAAAGAAATGAGCAGAACCTTCCATACATTATTCCTTCCAAGTATGGTTTAATTTGGCCCAGTGATTTCAGAAGAAAAGATAAATATGTGAAAAGTTAATGACGACGACAGATGCAAAGTGATGACAATAGCTCACCTGGCCCTTTGGGTAAGGTGAGCTAAAAACAACATAAAATGCATTGAAAAGCAGTTTTGGAATTTTGGCCCCTTTTTGAACTCCATTTCTGAAACGGGAGGGCCAAGGACCTGGTCTCATTCTAGTGGGTTAATGTGATTTCCACTATTTTCACTCCTTTTTTTGTCTGTCTACATGGACTTATGAGACTCAAAAGGATTTTGGCTTCCTACTTTAATATTTGTCATAAGTAACACTGTGTTCAAATATCAAAAGGATCGGTCAAGGGGAAACCCCACCCCCATCCACCCCCACCGACCAAAAAAAAAAAACAAAAAAAAACTGTAGAAGCCAATCGTTAACAGACGATGGAGACAGACCTATACCAATATACGACTGCAAAAGTTTGCTGTCCTTTAATACCAGAGGCTCCATGGAGCCTGTATTGCTCACCTGGTATCTGCCCTATGTCAAGAATGACCATATTCGATACCCTACAGATGACTGTGGTAAACTTCAGTTCCATCTGACTTTGTTTTAAGGTTGACAGATCTTGACCTGCTGGTCATTTTTGCAATTTACACCTTAAATTTATCTTTTGTAATTTTTGACTGTCAAACATAACACCCAAAACTTGCAAAAATTGGAAAAAATTGACAGAAAATTCTTGTCACAATTTATGTCACTCTAGCTCCTATAGTCTTATCTGCACTTCATTACCTTTTCACAGAAATATCAACTTTTAAATTCTTTTGAAATTTTTGAACTTTTTGGGGGCCCTTTTTCTGAAATGGGTAAGGCCATGGACGGGGATGGACCTCATAATCAAACTTGACCTTTATTTAGTCATTAGTAATATTAGTATAAAATATCAAGTTGATTGGACATAAGAAACCATAGAAAAATGCATGGACATGCAATTTTTGGATTTAGGCCCCTTTTTGCCCCTATCTCTGAAGTGGGAGGGGCTGTGGAACCCATCAGTAAACTTGGACTGCATTTTGTCATAAGAAACAATGTATCCAAATGTGAAAACTATCCATCAAGGGAAACACGAGAAAACCTGTGGAAACCAATTTTTGAATTTTGGCCCCTTTATCTGAAATGGGAAGGGCCACAGACCCCAACATCGAATTTAGGCTGTATTTTGTCAATAGTTAAAAAGTCACTTCATGGTCTTCCACATGTGGAAGTCCACACCAGGCAGCAAGCTCTGAATGGCCCCAACAAGAATATAACAAATGTCTACTATCCAAAAGTAGAGCCGAATGTCAGAATATCATATATACAACTAGAAATATAAATATCACTAGACAAAGACAAGCCTATGACCAACATTTTCCTGGCTTGAAAACAGGCGCATATAAATGTGGCGGGGTTATACTGGTATGAGCGACATCGAACCCTCCCTCTGAGTGTGGTCATAGGAAAAAACATGAAGATGCACGACAACTGTTGTCGTGCTAGGTATTCCCCCACTCAAAGAATAAAATCCCTATTGCAGGTTGCTTTGGCCTGTTTTTAACCTGTACTTATATACACATTTAACATGATGTAAATTCACAAACAGTATGATTCTTAGTCGAAGTAATCATCAAAATAGTACATCAGTTGATATGACCAAATTATCATTTAAATACATTTCTACCTGATACTAAAATTGAACTTTATAACACATCTACCCATTAACATTTTTAAAAATCTTTTACTGTCTTCATGGATTATAAAATCATGATATTTGTGAATTTTAAAGCATTATATGCCTTACAACACACACCATTTTTTACAATATCTTATTTACTATTACTGTAGGAGTAAGAATGGAAGGCATATGGAGACAGCGAAATGGTCTAAAAATGAACTAGGAACGCTGACACAACCATACTGTCATAATAGTCTCTGTTGATATAAATGTGATCTAAACAGGAACCTCCTCTGTTAGTTGTTTGTGTATGACAAGACATAAACCCATGGTATCAGACTAATTGCTCCAATGATTTTGTTCGTTCCCATTTATATAAAGCTACAAATCAAATTTGAAATCTATCCCTTTAGTGGGAGCCAAGATAATTGTGATGAAAGTTTTAGACGGACGGATAAGGTGATTCCAGTATACCACCCGGTCCTTGATATCGGACAGCAACAAAAATGTATATCCCATTAATATAAAGGTGCATACATGTACAAAATTTGAAATCAATCGATTTGGATTTGTGGGAGCTGAGATTTTGCTACAAAAATGTTCATTATCATTACATACACTGAAAAATTCAAAGTTTGGCAAAACAGGAAGTTGATATAGGACAGAAACCAAAATTGCTTACAACGTATATCCAATCTATATAAAGCTGCATACCAAATTTGTAATTGATACGATTAGTGGGAGCCTAGATTTTTGCATAGAAAATTTTCACTTTTATTATATATACTGAAAATGTCAAAGTCCCGCAAAACAGGAAGTTGATATCGCACAGCAACCAAAATCCCTAACAACATATATCCCATCAATGTTAAGCTGCATACACAATTTGAAATTGATAACATTAGTGGGAGCCGAGATTTTTGCGACGAAAATATTCACTTTTATTACATATACTGAAAATTTTCAAGTCCTGCAAAACAGGAAGTAGATATCGCACAGCAACCAAAATCACTTACAACGTATATCCCATCAATGTCAAGCTGCATACAAAATTTGAAATTAATAGAATAAGTGGGAGCTTAGATTTTTGCGACGAAAATTTTCACTATTATTTCATATACTGAAAATTTCAAAGTCCAGCAAAACAGGAAGTTGATATCGGACAGCAACCAAAATCACTTACAATGTATATCCCATCAATGTAAAGCTGGATACAAAATTTGAAATTGATAGAATTAGTGGGAGCTGAGATTTTTGCGACGAAAATTTTCACTATTATTACATATACTGAAAATTTCAAAGTCCTGCAAAACAGGAAGTTGATATCGGACGGCAACCAAAATGGCTTACAACGTATATCCCATCTATATTTAGCTGTAAACCAAATTTGAAATTGATAGGATTAGGCGTAGCCTAGATTTTTGCGACGAAAATTTTCACTTTTGTTACATATACTGAAAATTTTGAAGTCCCGCAAAACAGGAAGTTGATATCGGACAGCAACCAAATTAGTTAAAACGTATATTCCGTCAATGTTAAGCTAAATACAAAATTTGACACTGATAAGATTTGTGGGAGATGAGATTTTTGCAATGAAAATTTTCACTATTATTACATATACTGAAAATTTCAAAGTCCTGCAAAACAGGAAGTTGATATCAGACAGCAACCAAAATGGCTTACAACATATATCCCATCTATATGAAGCTGCAAACCAAATTTGAAACTGATAGGAATAGTGGGAACCAAGATTTTTGCAATGAAAATTTTCACTTTATTATATATCTACTTAAAAATTCAAAGTCCCACAAAACAGGAAGTTGGTATTGGACAGCAACCAAAATCGCTTACAACGTATGCCTCATCTATATAAAGCTGCATACCAAATTTAAAATCAATCCCTTCAGTGGGAGACAAGATAATTGTGACGAAAGTTTCAGATGGAATGACGGACGGAATGACAGACGGAATGATGGACGGACGGACAAGGCGATTCCAATATACCACCCACTCGGTATAATAACCATCTAAAACACGTGAAAAAAATCATTCTATTGAGCTTCCAACTCACTTGAATGGCATAGAAACAATGAGACATAAAATGAGACATAAAAACATAAAACCACCCGACAGAGTGCTCGCAGTTAAAGACCAAACTGCCTATTCATTTCTACCAGTGATTTTTGGTTTAAATTGTGTGGTAAGGCATTTTATGATTTGGTGAAGAAAATGAGACCAAAAAATTGTCATGTCACTGGTCTTGTTTGTCACTATAGCAACTTCAATTCCACGTTTTTCCTGAAAATGACGATTATTTGGTACTTGAATGAAACTTCAGATTATACACTTAATATGTAACATATAGAGGCAAAAAGTTTTTTAACATTAAAGAAAAGATTCACAGCTTTCGATCTAAATGTTAAAACATTTATATATAAAGTTTTGATCATTAAAACTAACATTTATCTACTTTCTGCCAAAAAATAGCGAAAAATTGCAGTATTTCTTTATCATACAAAAATATCTACCGGTTATTTCTGCCCTAAACATTACGGAATAGAAGGACTTGTACTGACTCTTTAAATTAAGAAAATATAATTCTTTTGTCACCGGACATTTAAGAAAGTAAAATTCCAATTTCTTGATTTTTTTTCATCTGTTATCAAGAAAAGAGTTATCTTTCTTCCGAAGAACGAATTTGATGTCATAGTACGAATTTCGCGCAAATTCCAATTCAAGCTTTCGCAAATGCAACGTTTGAAACAAACTGACTACAAACTTTTGTTAATAATAATACGTAAGCGCTTTATTATTTCGAATACATACGGCTGCTTTTGATAATTCTGGAATACTGATGGTTTTTGCATGTATTGGTATTTTTATTAGTTCCAATGCCATACAAAACATATGTTCAATAAACACAGTTCATATAGTGAATTGTTCAAATTCTATGCTTTTCTTTTTTCTATAACTTTTTAAATGTTTGCGGAAAGATTTTGATCCACCTATAATGCGACGCCTAGATAGTCAACGTTACAATAGATCGATGTCTTGTGGTATGAATTCTGAATCCCTTCTCCGAAATCAACTAAAATTATGTTTGCACATGTAATTTCAATTGCAACACCTTTCGTGTACCACAATAACTATCTCGTAATATGCAGCATTCTCGTGATAAATGCTGACCCGACACGTGCAAGTTGTGCCGAAGCCTATTCCCGATTGCACCACCGTGGTTATAAAGCAAACTGCCGCAGAATCAACTTTAGTTTGAAACGAAGTCGTCAATACTAAAATTTCATTACATGTTTTTATTGTTTTGTCTGAATACGGCTGCAGTCAGTCGTATTCAAACATCAAAGGGATTATATCATTGTGTCTTTGATTGTGGACTTTTGAAATCAACGTGAACTTGACTTCGGACTTTTGCTTTGTAACCCCAGTGGTGCGATCGGAAGTACATGTATTATGACAAGTGAATTTTATCCTTTCTAGGTGCCTAAACTTTCTGTTTCACTACTCTGCAAGGATAAAGTTGTTGTTAACAAAAAAGTCAATCTCATTTTCAAGAAGATACATAAATTATTTCTATTCTAATATGTAACAGTCGTGATTAATATTTATAGCTAATTTTATTTATTTTTACAATACTCAGAGAGTAAATCAAACAGCAATTCTTTTGAATATAGCATGTGCATGGTTTATTCATTACTTTACCACTGGCGGAAAACTGTAAAGGGATAACTAGTCATATACTTAAGTTTTTTTGTTTGTTTTTGTTTTTTTACTCGATTTTGATTTGTTTATATGAATCAAAAGTGCAAAGATTCAAGTTCAAAGATGGATGATAACGGATTCTTTAGTAAAAGCGTGAAGTCGTAAAACAATTCAGATATATGCTAATAACCAAAAATATTATCCACGATATTTTCCGCAGTTAGCAGAAAAAATCAAAAATTTAAACAAATTAAATCAAACTTATTCCTCGACAAACCTAACTCAGGTGCTTCGCAAGCGCAGCAGGATACGACCGCAGCATGTTGACATGTGAAAGGTGAACAAATGAACCTTTG
>JAULBM010125365.1:0-18607 GCA_032357055.1 Geukensia granosissima | reverse complement strand
GCTAACCCTTCCGGAGCACCTGAACTCACCCTGGTTTTTGTAGGGTTCGTGTTACTCCAGCTTTAGTTTCAGTATAGTGTTGTGTTTTCTATGTTTGTCTTTCGTTTCGTTTTGTTGGCCATGGTCTTGTCTGTCTTCCGACTTCTGTCTGCCCCTTTGGTATCTTCGAATTCCTTTTTATAACTTAACACTAAAAGTTAGTGTTTAGGTATATATACATAAAAAATCGCGTCCCGCAGCTGTGGTATATGTATAATTTCCCATTCCCAGTATCAAAGAAATATGAAAAAGAAATATACTTCCTATACTTCCTATACATTTGCTGCTGGCTTGTAACTACAAACGAGCGAACAGTTCACAACACCCATTTCAACACTGTCAAGTAATCGATGTTACGAGATTCGATATGCACTTCATTATATAATTCTAGACCATAAAATGTCAAACCCCTTTAAAGGAACTAAATCAGATAAATCGCCTTCAAAGTGAGTGCATTAGTACTCAAATATATTACATGTATATATCCCTCCTGATATAACAAGCTCTACATGCTTTTACAAATATGGGCGATGTCAAAAATAGTTCAGATAATCTAAGTTCATATCAATATGTTTATCAATTTATTAATATGTTTATAAATATTATATGTCAAATTACATGACGCCCTCGTGTCAAATATATCTAAATAAAGCAGATTAAAAAACAAAGCCCCCAAAAATGAGAAACCCCGGGAAAACCAATTATTCAAATTTAACAGAAAGAATATGGACTATATTCCAGAACGGCACAATCCACAAGGACTGATTTAAAATAATTGAAACTAACATTTAATGATCTGTTAAAAATATTACAATTCATAAATATTGTATACTTTACAGGTCATGGATGTTGTAATCGTAATTTGTAATCGTATTCAGCAATGATACCATGTCAGTGCCGGAAACTGATTACCAGACAGTAGATTAACTTGAGTTAAACAGAAAAGATGAGAGAGATCAACACCATAATGTTCTGGTAACAAAACTAATTTGGGTTTTTGATTTGAGCAAATCTTTTACTATGTTTGGACCCTGAACAGCCTATGTTTTGGTTCTAATGCTACTGATGAGAGGATACTCCTTAAAATGCGCATATAGCGTATCAAATTCACTATACCTATGCGACATCGGTAAACTTGGAATTTTACACCGCTGTGAAAATATATCTGCTGGTGAACTGAGGATGCCCAACAGCCCAGTTGTCACACTTATCCGACATGAAACTTATCAAACATTCTTTGACAGTAATTTCCTGTATTTGTTTATATTTAAACCACTGAATACGAAGAAGCTTCCAAATGTATTGCACCGAATAGTTTCACTGAATTTTGCTTCCTATTTCGAATTGTGTATTTCTTTTACTATGTTTGGATCGCAGATTTCTTTATGTTTGGTTCTAATTTTACTAATGTGGGACAACGTCTTGAATGGGCAGAGATATCAAAAGTAAACATTCTAATCCAATATTGGTTAACTTGATTTTAACTACATTAGTATATACAGATTAAAAGAAAAACATAGAATAGAATGTGTCCATGGGACACAAATGCCCCCGCCAAAGATGATAATGTTGTTGTCAAAAGTTATTGATTGGAAACCTCAATTTTGATGAAATTTGGTTAGTTCAAGGGCATAACCCTGGAACCCCTCATTCAAAACACGCTAAATTCAAACTTGACCTTTATTTGTTGGTCCCTAACAACATATCCAAATTTCAAATCATTCCTCCTATTTTGTCAAAAGTTATTGAACGGAAACCTCAAATTTGATGAAATTTGGCTATTTCTAGGGGCATAACTCTAGAACCCCTCAAGCAAAACACGCCAAATTCGAACTTGATCTGTATTTGGTGATCCCAAACAACATATCCAAATTTCAAATCATTACTTTCATGTAGTCAAAAGTTATTGAACGGAAACCTCAAATTTGATGAAATTTGGCTATTTCAAGGGGCATAACTCTAGAACCCCTTAAGCAACGTGCGCTAAATTCGTACTTGATCTGAACTTGGCGGTCCCCAACTACATAACCGAATTTCAAATCATTCCTTCAATGTTTTCAAAAGTTATTGAACGGAAACCTTAAATTTGATGAAATTGGTTATTTCAAGGGGCACAACTCTAGAACCTCTCATGCAAAACATGCCAAATTCAAACTTAATCTGTATTTGGTGGTCCCTAATAACATATCCAAATTTGAAACATTCCATTCATGTTGTCAAAAGTTATTGAACGGACCATTCTTGGGACATACGGACGTACGTACAGACATACGTACAAGGGTAACACTTAATGCCCCCGACCGCCTAGCAGCGGGGGCATAAAAAAAACCCATCAAAATCTGATGAGAAATAAAAAAGTATCAAAAAATTAGGGCATGGCCATTTTTGGACCCCTCATATCTCTATAACAGTAAGAGATAGGTAATGATGCTTGTGGCCTATTATGTTGACTTTTTCATGGGCAATACAAAGAAAAAAAAAAAAACATCAAAATTGGACAAGAAATAGAGATCTTGCATTCATATAAGAGAAAAACCCCTTTTGGCCCCTCCCCAAAAACCGGTGGGGCTAGATCCCCCAAAATCAATACCAACCTTTATTTAGAACCAATCATCAATATCCTTAAATATTAAAAGGATTGGTTGACTAGAACAAAAGTTATCATGCAGAAGCCAACCTGTCTACAGACGCCTAACGACAACAACGACAGCATCATACCATAATATGACTGCAAAATTTTGCGGTCATATAAATATAACAACAAAAGGTTCTGACCCAGGCTGCAGCCTTAATGGCAGGAATTTAAAGAAACTTAGAATAGAATGTGGCCATGGGACACAGATGCCCAAGCCAAAGGTGATATCCTCCACCACAACATCCAAAAGCTGAGGTAAATCAAGGGGCAATGTTATTGAAGGGATGTACGCATGGACGGACAGACATACGCGGGTAACACTACTGCTATGATCAAAGACTGAAAGAAGACAATATGTTGTTACCTGTTTTAGATATGTGCAGATGTTTCTGGTTTTTGGATGTCTAAGTTGAATGTTTTCAAAAGTAATTGAACGGAAACCTCAAATTTGATGAAATATGGTTATTTCAAGGGGCACAACCCTGGAACCCCTCAGGCAAAACATGCCAAATTCTAACTTGATCTGAACTTGGTGGTCTCCAACAACATATCAAAATTTCAAATCATTCCTTTCATGTTGTCAAAAATTATTGAACGGAAACCATTCTTGGGACGTACGGACGGACGGACGAGGGTAACACTTAATGCCCATATTTATTAAACATTGGTTAACTTTTATTTCATAACTGTTGATCTTCCATAATTAGACAACAACCAACAATAGTTATAAGCAATGTGTGGGAAAGCCACTTATGTTCGCAAACTCTAAATATTATTTTTCGTACCATTAATTCAATAAATCAATGGCACGTACGGGATCCACACAATACTCTGTACAACACGATAATGTTTTTGTCTAACAGTAGCTCAGTTTTCAATGTATATTCCAAAACAAGCACATAGTAAACTAAAGGTACTGGGATTACAATAAAGGCATGCTTTGTTATGGGAGACTACTTCAGTTTCGCTTTGCGATAATTTTAATGTCAGAGTAGCCTCCCTTTATCTCACTGAAATTCGTTTGAAGGTAAGATGTTTATAGCGAATTGTCCGAATGCTATGAAAGTCACAATAAAATTTAAGAAGGCGAATACAGAAAGGGTTAGGGTTGTCATTAATATCCAGTTTTTGGATAGTTTTTGTTTTTTGTTGTTTTTTTTTAGGTGGGGGGGGGGGGGGTTATTAAAATAATATTTTTATGAAATTTTGGTAAAGGCCCTTAGATTTTCGTGAAAAAATGTAGCTTCACCTATTCAAAAATATTTGGTTTGGTGATAGTATATTTGTGTTATGAAGATTTCTCTTCCAAAGGGATTCATTGAATTATAAACATCTCCCAATATCTCCAGTTAAAACGTTTTATGCAATTCCTATGAAATGTTTTAAATCTTCGTAAGTGCTAAAATATTTTGAAAGTGGACAGCGTTAAATTTGTTTTTAATTCTCACACTGCGTTCTCATGTGATTTTTTTCTTACTTTCCCAGCCACTTTGAAATTTAAACTATTCAGATTGTTATCTATAAATTTAGTCAATTTGTCAGATGTGGGAATTTGTATAAACACAACTAACACTTGTATCAAATTCTTGGTTTTTTACAAGACAAATATTTTAGCAAAAATTTATTCGTTAAGAATGCGAGTAAAACCAATTTTTCGTGAAATTTTCTAGCTGATGTTTTTCCCACAAGTTTACTAAAACTAGCACATCTACATATCAAAGACTAATTTTTAAGACTTTGAATAAATTAAAGATGTGGACATGGAGTAATCTTTCCCATTTTCCACCTTTAAAACTTTCCCGTTTCCATACCCTTATTTGAGGTCGCGCCTGACTTGCTACCATACAAAAAGGTGCGTTTGACTGACATCTTACGTGTTAATGTTTGTCAATTATCTGGTCATGGTGTGTGGTTCTATCCGACTTCCCTTACTAGTAAAATGGGCCGCCGCAATATGACTGAAATATTATTGAAAGTGTCGTTAAAACCTAATCAAACAAACAAACTTAATAGAGAACGGACTACACCAACTGGATTAGGCTTAGAAAAACTTTCTTACAAGACGAAACAACATTAACTTATTACTTTTTACAAGATATCAATATTTAAATAGGGAATTATGAACTATGACATCCTAGAATATAAGGTTACAATCTACACCAACATTTTTTTTAATTTCTTATTACGTCAATGTAGGACTATATTTTTTTTACAGCAACTGTGAAACTGTGGATTGATTTTGATTATATTTTTAGAGAGTATGTTCAAATAAAATTTGCCATGTTAACCTCCACAGTATTTTATGTGGTACACGACGTTTTCGTACTAAGAAACGTGGCTCGTAATACCTCACGATTTTCGGACTGTCCAAAAAGTTTTCACAAGTGCGACGACAATCATTATTGTCCTGCTTAAACCGATTTTAACTTTATGATAATCTTTTGAATCTGTATTTAGATATTACATGTTATTGTCTGTCACTTAGTTTTGGGGGAAAATGTTTCATAGTTAGTAACGTTCTTGAGTTTAAAACTCTCAAATAGATTTTTATAACTCATTTCTTTTAAATTTTTTTTCAAATTTGACTAATGAAAAAAATATAACACAAAGTGTTCAAAAAATAATTGTTTTTCTTCAGGTACATAATCATGAAACAAAGGAGACGGTATAATTTCCAAATTAAACGATTCTATTAGTGCAAACATTAAATGAGTACATGTGGGGATCAATAAGACCTTTATTTTCAGTAAAAGATTTTAAATGTACTAGCATATCATACATGTACATAGCTTAAATTTGAAATGTGTAAAATGAAGTTTTTTTTATAGTTTTTACATGTTTTACCATTATAACTATCATATTTATCCTTGTCACCGGGAAGGGGCATATATGTAGGCTTAGCTAGTTGCCGAATACTATTCAGTTTTTCTGAATAAAATATTGTTTAAATGGAATTTATTTTCTTAAATCCTTATAAAAGATTTACTGACATCCCTTCATTTCTCCTATCTGCCCGCTGAAGTTGTATATTCTACATTTTTAAATCAACTACCTACAAAGAAATGACACCCTTACACCCTGTTTATAACACTAGTAACTTTTTCACAGCATATACGTATTATCTGTTTTTGTGGCTCCCAAAGCAAGCGCACCTGTCGACCAGCGCCAATTTAAGACATTTTGTTTTCTTCTAGGGATTTCAACGAAATTTTCATAATTCATATATATGTCTCTTTCATTTTTTTTTTTTTCTTTGAACTTCATATTTTTCAATTTGTTTAAGTTTTAATTTTGTACTCTGCTTGCCCCTACCAATACCCCTTACTGGACCGTTCATTTAACGGCACCTATTTCATAATGTTGGCCATCGTCTTAAGTCCACGTCCGCTCCATCAAACTTGTTTAATGGCGCGAAAACCCCTGACTTGGTAGGATGAATTTTTGGCCTTTAAAATCAGATTGGTGTTTTAAAAAAGTTTTGAATTGTAACAAAAATAATTCACACTCAAGATTATTTTAGCCTTTCGGAACATGGTTTTTTACTGAAAAATCCAAGCCCATTCCATAATAAGTCAGATATGGTTTGAAATATTTTTGCATAAGTTAACATTCGGTTACTTGTGTCCAAATCTTTTGACCTTAAATCTCAATTTATTTTTTCAATTTTTTGTATTGACATTAAAGGGGTCATTCGCAATATTTCATCAACAACATTTAAATCCTTGTTTATCCCTAATTTGTGTGAAATAATCCCATAATTAAATAAATTATTTAAACATGTTAAATATGCGATTAAACTTATCCGTGTATATCCATGTCCTTGTTGTGTACAGCTTGTTTGATCACTGTAGATATGATCATACACTGACCACATTTAACATGGGAACTTTTAAAATATCTTTATCAGTTTAATTCACTTTGATATATTTTCCGTTCAGTTGCAACAAGTTTCTCACGAATATTACCCGCCTGAGTGCTCAGGTCAATAGGTTATCGCTCATGTCGCTGTTTCAAAGTAGCTTTAATTTACACAACGAGGACTAGCCTTGCTCTTTAGTTGTCTATCTATCCATAAACTTCGCATGTCTTAATTTTTTACTTATTTTTTAATCAATGATTTCACATGATTTTCATACATCGTTCGACGATGTATCACTCTCCTAAAACAAACGGCTATTAATTTTTTGACTATATGGTATTTCTTTTCAACAAAATGTTTTGATCCAATTATGGAGGAAAATAGTATATAAAAATTTTCTGTGTTAAATTTTGAAGAAAAAATATTGTAAAGCTCTAAATATTTTTATTACAAGACGAAACTGCATATTAAGACGGTTTTTCTGTTATACATTAACTGTCACATTTCAATCCTTTTACAGTTAATTTAATATTTAAAGTGGGATATTGTAAAATACATTAATTAAATCTAAATTTATTTGAAATATTAACAGAAAAGTGTTGTTGAATGAAATTTAAATATTTGTATTCTATTTTTTCCTTTGAATAAATTGCTTTTTGGATAGAACAAATATACATTTTCAAATTATAATATTTATAACATTTCAGTAAACATCAACAAATATATAACAAGCACTAGGTGAAAAAACGACAAAAATATGACGAAAAGAGCTCAATTTTCTTAGCCAGCAGATTTTTTTAGAAATGTAAGGCATGGACCATTTGATTTTCTGGAGGTACTGGGTTTTGTATATGGCAGAATTTAATTTTTTTCGCTCGCTTCGCGGGCCACATTACTTTTTCATGTAAAGTGTATGTCAGAAAATTTCATTGGATAATATCTTTTTCCAATGGCCAGACAGTAAGCCAGAATATTTTTTTTTGTGATGGAGATGCTGGCCAGATTATTATTTTTTTTTTGGGTCAAAAATCAGGGTCAGAATTTTTTTCCCTAAAAGAACCAGCCCCCCCCCCCCACCGAAAATCAAATAATCCGTGTATTGATTAAAATTTTAGCGCGGTTCATTGTTAAACAGTCAATTCAAAGACGATTTTTTACTAAAATAAACGAGTACATTTTATTCTGTACTTCAGTCACCCAATTCTTTTCATACGTCGAGCTATACGGTTCAAATGTTTAATACGACCATTGACTTAGAGTGCAAAGTTACCGGGCTCCCATGTGAAAAATGTTTACAATTCTATAGGCGTGACCTTTCCATTTGTAAAGGGGTTGACCTCATGTCTCCCGGACGTCCAGAATCCGAATATCTTACCAAAACAAGTTATTATAAAATCAACTTTGTCCTGATTTTTAAAAGATAAAATATCAATTTTCAAATATATCATGAACTAAAAAAGATTTAAATTTCGCGTTTATTTATTAACAATATGACAGTTGGTTAGCACCAAACAAGAGAAAAATAAATATTCATTTCTCTTTTAAACATTGGACAACGCAAATTTACAAATCGAGGATTTACTTATTAAATTGTCTCCACAAATCCCTCCACTTGAATAAATTCTAATGATTATCAGTAGTTCAAATTTCATTAAAATCCACTATCTTTGTTTTCACATAGTAAATCATGTTTTTGTAAAATTTCACATGGTAAAATTTGGGTGTAAACATTCCATTGAAAACATTACGTAACATCAAATTTCCCATGGACATGGTTCACACAAAACCGTGTTGTTCTCCTATCAAACAATATACATAGATAAAAGATCTTTAGACAAACAAACAAGTAGTTAGGCCAGTGGATTAGGCCACGCAATTGACTATATTTCATGGGGTATCAAAATTCATATTTATGAAATTAATGTTTTCCTTATGAAGCAAGCGTGTAGGATGAAAAAAAAATTGTCAAAATCCGGGCGCAGAATTTGTGGCGGATCCACTTTAAAAATTTTCCAATCTTTTTTTCTCTTTCAGCACTTGAGTTCACTTGAGATTCGTCTTTTAATTAAATAATAGAAAGCTGTATTTCTGTACATTTCAAAAATAATCATTCTTCTCAGAAGAACAGTCTTGATTGAAAATTAAAAAGTCTTTGGATGGTTAGAAAAAAGAATATTTTCACATGTTTTTTTTTCAACAAAAGGTTAAAAAAATCGAGTTTACCGACTAATAAAAGATATCTGCGAGCAATTGCTCCCAGAGTTACCCCGCTTCCAAAAAACATCACATTTGACCATAACTGTTAAAAAACTTATTCGGTAAACAGGAATAATTTTAACATCGGTAAGCTTAGTACAGTCTCTCTGACATTTATCCCATATCTTGTTATTGCCCCCTCCCCCACTACCACAGCACACAGAATATCAAGTTGCTGTGATCAGCAGTTTGTGAGAAACTTTTTATGAATATATCTGTTTCGGACGATAGGATGGGCGGGCGGAGAGGGGCGAAACAGTATACACCCTCTTCTAAGCGGGGTAAAATAAAAATGATTTCTTTTGCTCTGTCGGAAAAAAGTTTTGAGCATGCAGAAGTAAAACCTAAGGTTTTTTCTCTTTCATATTATCACAAACTCTGGAATGTTCAAAACCAAGGTGGATTTTTGATTGACCCAACCACAGGGGTCAGACGCGACACTCAATTTTTTGTTGAACAAAATTGCATGTAAAATATTACAAAAATAAAATAAAAAATGAATCTGGAAATTAAAGGAGAACCATCTAAATTGGGCATGTACAGTAACTGACAAACCATATTACATAAAGAACCTTTATTATATCTGGGGTACGAATTCTACTCAATTCTTTAATAGACTACAGTGATATGTTTGTCAGTAAAAAACACACACACAAAACCAAATAGAAACCTCGCCATGGTCTCATCTTTCGTTTGTTTAAAAAACTTTGTCATTTAAAGTATTTCAATTATGCAATGTTAAGTATTTATTAATAGGTAAATAGACGAAGTGTAAAAAAACCACATACCAAATTACACTTCAATCTTAAAAACCGTGGTCTGATTACCATCTTTAAAAGAAGCTGTAGGGAAATTAATAACATTTTAAATATTGACATGTCTTGCTTATTTAGAATTAAAAATTTCATTATGCGGTTTTGTGGTCACATGAAATGCATAATTTCGATTTAGGGTTATAAAGTTAAATGGCTATAGAACTCAAGGTCAGGAAATGCGATTAACTTTTAGTATGGCTTATATGTTTAAATTTAAGAAGCTTTTCTAATAAAATCGTGTATCAAAATATTCCTGGTCTTTTAATAATTTTATGGCAGGCACTCAGATTGAAAACTATCAACCAAAAAACCCAAAACAAATCTCTGCCATAAATGGTGGATCTAAACGTTCAGAAAGGGGATTCTTAATAGCAGTCTGAGCGGGTCTAAGGGAGAGGCTAGAGGGGCCATGTCTCCACTTTTTTTTAAAGAAAATGATAAAATGTATATTAATCTTTTGGTCTTTATATTTATATATAGGAGGAAACCTCTGGTAGTGTGTGGTGGAATATTAAGACTTTTATTGTTTGAATAAAGTATTTTAAATACACGAAAACCGAAAATAAATATATACCTAAATATTCTTTTTTCAAAATCTTACATTTTTTTAAAAGTTTTAAGTAAGACACCAATTATGTTAAATGTACTAATCAGAATAAATATGTCTACGAAGTACAGGGGGAAAATATCGGAGTACCCTCGGAGTTCGCAGCCATTGCTAATAAACTTAAAGACCTATAACAATAATTCATGGTATACAGATTCATAATGGTGAACTTCTGCTCCACTGGTGGCACCCTTTGTGTTGTGTTTCTCGTGGTATATGTAAAACAGAAAAGAAATTAAATACATTCCAATTTTGTAGCATTTCAAAACATTCATTGCAAGAGAGGAAGCGATAGAAAAACGAAGGGCCACACAAGCGGAGACAAGGGGACGGATTTGACACTCTCTAGACCATGAACATGACATGGCAACCTCTGGAGCATGAACAACACATGGCAGTCTCTAGAGCATCAACAGGACATGGCCATTGCAATCTCTAGATCATGAACAGGACATTGCAATCTCTATAGAGCATGAGCAGGATATGGTTATCTCTAGATCATTAACAGGACATTGCAATCTCTACATATATAGAACATGAACAGGACATTGCAATCTCTAAAGCATGAACAGGACATGGCAATCTCTAGATCATGAACATGACATTGCAATCTCTAGAACATGAACAGGACATGGCAATCTCTAGATCATAAATAGGACATTGCAATCTCTAGAGCATGAACAGGAAATGGCAACCTCTAGAGCATGAACAGAACATGTCTATCTCTAGAGCATGAACAGGACCTTGCAATCTCTAGAGCATGAACAGGACGTGGCAATCTCTAAATTACGAATAAACCATTGCAACCTCTAGAGCATGAACAGGACATGGCAATCTCTAGAGCATGAACAGAACATGGCAATCTCTAGCTCATGAACAGGACCTTGCAATCTCTAGAGCATGAACAGAACATTGCAATCTCTATAGAGCATGAACAGTACATGGCAATCTCTAGATCATGAACAGACCATTGCAACCTCTAGAGCATGAACAAAAATACCATATGAAGAATGCGGACCCTACCAAAAACCGGGTGATTGTCTAAACGTTAGACGAGGTGAATAACTGTATAGCCCTGTCCGGCTTTCGAGGTTAATGTTTTAGCTTTAATTGTCATATTTACATGTATATTAAATCACCGATTGCTGTATATGTTATTCAAATTAAAAGAATGGCGATTTAATACATTTTTATATTTTTATATAGCTCAGAAGAACTGGTTAATAAAGCCAAAATAGAACTTTTTGGAATTTTTATTTAGCTCAGCGGAACTGACAAATAAAGCCAAAAAAGAAATTAGGGAGATGTGGCATGATTGTCCATGAGAAGCCATACACCAAATGACAAATTTAAACATCTACATCACGGCCTTCAATAATGACCCGGAGTCCATACCATAACGGATGTTGTAAAAGGCCCAAAATTACAAAATGCAAAACTATTCATTAAACACGACAATCGACCTAAAAATGGTGAACAAATAACAATAAATGACGGACAACCATTGGAGTATAGGTTCATGGCTTGGGACAGGCACTTGACTTATCTTTCTGTAAATATTTTTAGGAACAAGTAAAACATCAGTATGTCCGAATCAGCAGTTATACAATGGAGCTGTTAAGGTAATCTATTGAAATGCATATTAAAGACCAATACTTATTCTTTCTGGTAAGGTTATTAAATTCTTCAGTTAACCCTTTCTTATATGAATATTTTGATTAGAAAAAAAACCCAAGAGTCATCATGATTAAATAAAACCTGGTTCACATGCGTAAAATTATTGCACGAGACGCAAATTTAGAGCTATTAATTTGGACGAAAAAAGAGTGAAAGTTCATCTTTATCAAGTTTTTTTTCAACTTTAAAATGTTTATTTAATGATAAAATGAAAAAAATGACAACTCTTGTAAACTTTTCTTAAATAAATCCCCGAAAGAAAATTTGGAATTGGAATATTAACATCACATAATTTCAGAAAAAGACGTAATATCAAATGAAGGATATGCGATCAGAATTTGCTAAAAAGTAAGATATTTAAAGATAAGTATAGAAAATAGGATGTGTATACATGTAGTTTCTAGAATTATAGAAGGTGATAAACCTTTTATTTTATATTTTACAAAAAGTGAAATTGAGGTCACATTACTTGAATATTTGATTTAAATCATAATGAATAATGAATTATCAGATAATGAAAAGGATATATGTCCATGCATCAACACCAGAGCAAATATAGAAAGTAAAGGATCCTTTATTTGAAGTCAGATTTAGTGGCATCAAAAGTAACAACAGAATGAAGGACTAATTGACCAAACATTTTTTTGTTTATCTGTAAGAACGATAAATATTTGTTTTTGTTTTCGTAAAAATTATTTAGAAAAATCCCTGAACATTTCCTAAATTTGTTCTTCTTTATGTATAAAAATATTAATATTTGTTTTAATGTTCCTATAATAAAAACGTTTATTTGCTTGATAAGTCAAAGTAGGTTTTGGTAGGGCCAAATTTTCTG
Source organism: Geukensia granosissima (assembly GCA_032357055.1). NCBI lineage: Eukaryota > Metazoa > Mollusca > Bivalvia > Mytilida > Mytilidae > Geukensia > Geukensia granosissima. The sequence continues at coordinate 5,884 of JAULBM010125365.1, read as the reverse complement.
GGTATGTAGCAAACGAGATTATCTTGAAAATGGATTTAATTTCTTCCGTGCAGAGGTTTAATTAAACGTTCTCTTTTGACAAGTATTATTTTTTCATTAAAGCAGTCAATACATACAATCAGGACTAAACAGAAAAAATCATTTAACGTTTCGATAAAACATCACATTTATTTGTAGTGGACTAAGAACAACGTACGCATCAATGCATCAAAAATTGTGTGAAACAAGAATTCAAGGCAATTTTTCAAATCCCGTGGGAAAATTAACGGTCAATCAGTGGAATTAAGAACTGCAAAATTTTCACAATGGGTTTACATAAATTGGGCATGGAGTGACTGCTAAAATTGATAAGTGATTTAGTACAACTGTTCTGTTTGACAACAGTAAAACGTTCAACTAATCGATTTAAACAAAGTCGAATTTTATAAACTTAATTCTAAAAAATTCCAATATGGATCAACAATGACTGTCATTTTATTTGGGAGATATGCCACAAATGCGTGGCAGGACAGGCGAACAAAATAATGTCATTTTAGTACTCAACTATTTCTGTTTTTAAAACAAAAAACATTGTATTATTAAAAGCATTAAAGCCCCCCCCCCCCTTCCCCAACATTCCAAGAAAGAAATTAAAAAGCCAAGTCATATATGAAGTTTACAGAAATAATTACAACTGTGCTTTATATCTAAAAAGTATCTTAAATTTGTAGTTTAATGTGTTAAAAGAGAATTACTTAAATTATATTACACTAAAATTAATTTAAATAAAACATTAATTTTTTAAGCCTAGAAAAGATCAGAAATTAGTTTTTTAATTAATAACATACACAATATTGAATGTTAAAGGTCATTAATTTAATTTAAATATACAATTTGAAATTCCTCAAGCAAAACTGTGTTTTTCATAACATACAATAAATAGTGATAATTTATTCACGTTTACCACCTTAAAGTTGTATATGACGGTAAGACTGCTACTTTTCACCTTTATAAAACTTTTAAGGAATGCGATACGTACTTCAAATGGGACATTTAAATTTGATAGAATATGTGGGAATATTTTCCCATGCTAATACATTACCTAGATCATAAATTACTTGTACAGTTTCGATTTGTAAAGGGGGCGTTACTTTACACAAGTCACTCAAAACGTAACCCCATTCAAGCTATGTCTAGAATACGGACAATTGTACGAGAATATTGACATACATTTTCCCACGCTCTATAGCTGTCGTGAATCGAATCTAGCAGTATACTTTACTGGCCTTGAGCCAACCAATCAGGACAGCCCACTAATACAGACTGGGAATTAAGTGATAAAACTTGATTTTGCAGTACGATCTGATGGCATTACGATGAATTCAACGGGAAATAAATACCAAAAGGGATTTTTAGATGCAGTACGAAATGGCGATACTGCCGAGCTCAAAAAGATTCTTGAATATAGTGAAGGAAAGGTTAACGTGAATTCCTTTGATAACGAGGGACAAACAGCATTGCATCAAAGTTGTATGAATGGCAATTTAAAATTGGTGAAATTATTAGTCAAATTTGGTGCGGACACTAGGCTTGCAAACAGTGACGGTTGGAACCCTCTTCACATTGCGGCATTCGGTGGCCATCAAGACATAACTCTGTATTTACTTCACGCAAACAGAACTATACCACCTAAACGGTAAAATGTGTGATAAATATTATCTGTGATATATATACCGCATTTCAATTGTTATGTTGTTATTTTTTGTTATCAAATGCCAGTATAATTTTGTTATTCTATTGTTTATCAAATTTGGATTATCAGTTGAAAATGACTGTCCCGATTTCTACCTCTGAAACCGCTGATAGGAGGTTTTCCCGACCACGACCCTCCGAAAGCAGGATGGATACGCAACGCGCGTCTTCTGACCTACTAACTGCACCAGCATTCGTTTTTGTGTCAAGATTGTGACTCAAGTCAAAATTGCGACCTTGTTCCACTTACTGTCTGCAGAATTACGGGTTGTCAGTCAATTGGAGGATGTACTCGATTGGGTCGCATTGGATTAGGTGCAATGTTTTGTGTGCATTTTAAAAAAAAGCAATGGATGAACAGCAACCGGCAGTGTTTTTTGTTGTTGCTACCATACAGAAAACTGTGAACAAACAATTTCTTTGATCGGCGACCCATGTGAACTAAATTTTACTTTAAAGGTAGAAAAAAATAATTTGTGAAAATTGTCAGCATAACAATGTATTAAGGTTAATTTTCGACTATACAAACATTTCAATACATTTAAAGGGAGCCCCGAGGCCGTAACACAAGTTTTACAAAGTTAAAAACGTAAAGAGAGAATGAAGATTATAGGTGAAGGGGGAGACTATAGGTGCTATTAAAGTGTCAGAATGTCTTTCAGTATGTTTTGTTTTGTTCATGAATAATATTTTAATAATTTCTTGTAACATGTTGTATTTCTATTAAATCTGTAAGATGATGTAAATTTTGTATTTATTTTATTTTGGGGGGATGACTACTATTTAAACCCCCTAGTTGACGGGACAATTTAAATGAAACATAGAAAGCTGTCACAAAGGATGACAATTCATTTTTTGTGATACAAAGGGCATTGACCTTTGTTTTTTATATTCCGCCCTGATAAGGCACAGGCAGAGCTCGCGATTTTTTTTAATGTATATACTGTGTTAAGGTACATTCTACCTTTAAACTATACTTTAAAAAAATCTCGTCCCGTGTCTGTGTGATAGGGGTGTTTATGGAATTTGAAAAACTTGAGGATTTTTTTTTTCGAGATATCAGGGGTCGAATATTTCGCTACCTTTTGTAGTATATGACCAATTTATACGAACCTTATAGAAACAACCATGGCTTATGAAAAGTATCTAGTTTCCGTTTTGAAAGCAACTTTTTAAGTATCCAATTATCACGAATTGCAAAAAATCAGAGGCATTATTATTGAAGTGTGCAGTTTTGTCCGAATTCGTTATATTTAACTGAATATTGAGCTAATTTTTCATAAAAGTTTCGTGCTGTACGTTGCTATACTATCCTAATTATCTTGTCACTTGTGGGTCCATAATTGGTTAAATAAATATCTTATTTTATAGGATTGTTCCTAACGTCAGTGAGAAGAGTATTTTTTCTTAGATTTTTACAGATATTTTACATTTCTGAGCGTTTTTTTATTTTAAACAGACAAGAAAAGAGATTTGATGATGTTGTAGATTTTTCCTTTTTTTTTGTGAATTCCACTTGAGGGTCAGTTCAATATCAAAAAGCCTAGATTCTCATCAAATTCTGTGAAAATTTGGTGCGTATGGTGGGAACAATTTTTTTTATATTAGGAAAAAGTGCTGTAAATTTAAAAAAAAATCACAAAACAAAATGTCCAAAAAAATTTTTTGTGGCGCTGAAAAAAAATCGGACAGAAAGGGACTTATTTTTTTATTATGCTCTTTGCAAATTGTTCATTGCTAAATCAAGAAATTTTCGATTTCATTTGATTTTATATACAATAGTGTCATAGTGGGCAAGTGCAATTTCAAGATTATTTACTATTGTGTTTAAACCATGTTTAATAAAGATTTTTGATAAGAATTTTATTCAGTGATGAAGAATCTTTATTGACCACTTACACTAGATGGCGTTTGTAATGTAACAACCAAAATCATAAATATGATTTGATTATCAAGGTCAATTAATTTAAGACATGTTAGTCCTACGACAGCTTTGTTTTGTTTAACATGAACCTAGATGTAGTATATACTATGCGTAAGTCGTAATATGGTACAAATGTAGTCCAGTGTAGAATACCCATGTGAGAGATCAAAAGTGCATAGTCCAAAGAGACAAGACAAATTAAAAACAAACTAAACGATAAAACGAAAACAAGGAACAAAGTCATGGAATTCAAGAACTCCTTTATAAAACAGGAGTACGATCTGGTGCTTATAAAAGGTAAGCGTCCCACGTAGGGTGACATGTAGACTTGGATCTAATCTATGTATCTGTTTCAAGTCTACTATGATACTGTTTCAAGTCTGTGTATGATGTTGTTTCAAGTATATGTATGATCCTACGTATGTTGCTGTTTCAAGTCTACGTATGATGCTGTTTCAAATCTATGTATGATGTTGTTTCAAAAATTTGTATGATGCTGTTTCGAAATTTTTATGCTGCCATTTAAATATGTATGATGTTGTTTCAAATCTATGTATGATGCTGTTTCAAGTCTATGTATGATGCTGTTTCAAGTCTATGTATGTTGCTGTTTCAAATCTATGTATAATGCTGTTTCCAGTCTACGTATGATGACGTTTCAAGTCTATGTATGATGCTGTTTCAAATCTATGTATATATGATGCTGTTTCAAATCTTTGTATGATGCTGTTTCCAGTCTACGTATGATGCCGTTTCAAGTCCATGTCTGGTGCTGTTTCAAGTCAATGTATAATGCTGTTGCCTGCCTCCATACATAAGACACACACTTGGCCTTGCGACATGTTTCACCCTAGTGAACTAAATTGTAATGTTTAAGTTGGCCGTTTTCGTTAAAGTTTTTTTTTTTCGTTTATCAAAAGATGTTTTCTTTCGGAAAACCTTTGCTCTAGAGAGTGAACACTTTTAGATTTTATACAACCTTCAATGCTTCTCTTCTAAATACAAAATTTAGTTGGGATTGGATTTTAGGCTGGCGTTCTTTTTTTGTCATGGGATTCCCTCGTTAGTCTTGTTTAATTGAGCTATTTTTATCTGAATTGGATGATTTTTATCTCGCATGACCCAAATAGGTTTTGAACGCTTACCATCACTTTTGGAACGTCATCGTCTTACAACTTTCACATTGTCGGGTGTTCTTCAGGTTTTCCTCTAACAAAAATGTTTTCAATCGTTTACCGATCGGCAATTGAACATGGCCACCAGAGACATTTACTACAATATAATCTCCTTGGAGTTATTGCCTCCGAGTCCGAATGGTCTTTATTTTGCAATTTGGGGTTTGCGGCAATAATCTTAAAAGAAAACAGTAAAAGTAATTTTTAAGCAAGGCAAAACGTATCGACAGTTTGTATAGGAAGTCCTATGGGCATAAACTGTGTTCTTTTAATGGCGGACTTATTCTTTTACTGTTATGCATCCCTCCAAATCTGATTTATAATGCGATATCTTGATCGTTCATAATCCGGAATTTTCAAAATGTGTCGTTTCTTGTCAATCATATATCCTAGAGAACCGACTTCGAATAAACCACATCAGGAAAAAATGCAACTTTCATTTTTCTGGTTTTAAATGTTTCTGCTTCACAGGAAAAAATATAACCTGAAATTAACCAATTTCTCATTCCTAGATGAAGACGTTTTATTGATATGGTGTATATTTCTCAACTTGTAAGTTTTGCCCGTGCATGCAGCGATGTTATTTATCAAATGAACTTAGTCTTTGTATTACCAGCAAATTATTAAGTCACGGATTGGAACTTTATCATAAATTATAGAATAAACATTTATACTAACTTCTTTCATAATCATAAAGATACAATTTTAAAATCCGGCTGCACAGAAAATTGATTAAACACGGGATATCACATGTAACTTTTGAATAAAGCTCAACCCATTTGGTCTGATTAGTACAACCATAATGGTTAATAACGCCATTGAACGATTTTTTTGGTTCTTGGGAATCAACGCTGACTAAATCATCAATCTAATCAAATAGTCCATACAAATTTGCACAATACATTGTTTTCATTGACTATTAACGATATTTCTACTCTGAATTGTGTTTTTAGCTCACCTGGGCAAAGGCCATGTGGGCTTTTGTCATCACTTGGCGTCCGTCGTCCGTCCGTCCGTCCGTCCGTTAGCTTTTCACATTTTAATCTTCTCCTCT
>JAULBM010125254.1:0-18608 GCA_032357055.1 Geukensia granosissima | reverse complement strand
TAACTTTATGGCATCAATTAAGTTATTAATAAAAATATTAAACATAATAGGTGATAAAACACAACCTTGTTTCAATCCTGTATTAACCTCAAATCACTCAGTCATTTTATCATTTAATCTAATACAACATTCAACATAAAAATATATTGATTTCAAGGTACACTGGAATTTGGTACTTAATCCCAAATCTTTTTATTTTGTAAATAATAATTTTCTACTAACAGTGTCATACGCTTTGTTAAAATCTATAAAGCTGTAAAAGTAGACAATTTTCTCAATTTTCTTGTTTCAATAATTGAAGTTATTGTATGTAAATGATCAGTAGTACTTCTATTCTTACGAAACCCATTCTGTTAATCATGAACAATGTCATTTTCTTCTAACCAAAAAACCAATCTTTCATTTAGTATTTGACAGTATAATTTGTATGCACAAGGAGCTAAACTTATGCCTCGATATGATAAAGGATCCCTGGGATCTGCAGTTGAAGACTTACGGATTGTGATGTAATACTTTTACCCCATTCAGAAGGTATTTTACCATATTTAAAACACATATTAAACAATGTATGTAAAGCAAATATTTGACGTATTTTTAAATAATTCAACTGGAATATAATCAATACTTGGTGATTTACCATTCTTACTTTTTGCAATAGCATTAACAACCTCTACATACAAAGTTTCATTATCTAAAAAATCATGAGAAATATAAGAATTGACATTTATATCAATATGTGACTGATTTGAGTTCAATAAATTAGAAGAACAGTTTTTCCATTTATTTAAAACAGTTTCTGTATCTTTAATAACTGTCCCATCGTCTGCCATTACTTCCATAGGTATTGACATCTGTCGCTCGCTAAACAACACCGATTTTGCCAATTCTTGTCCAGAACTCACGCGGGTCACCATATTGAACATCTTAAAGTTGTTCCTGGCTAGAATACCAATATTGGCGTTTGGCTCTTTGGGAGTATCTATCAAAGTTTTTCCGTTTCTCCGCAAAAACTTGGCATAGATCCTTCTTACATCGGGTATTACATTTTTGCCATTCTCTCTCAGCCTTACATACATCGTTCCATAGCATTAGTAAAATTGTATTATAACATTCAACGATCGTTTCAACAAAAAATTGGCTGAACAGTTTCAGAATTGATGAACAAGTAGTTGTGGGCCCATTTGAGCTAAAATTATTTGAACAGTGAACTATATACCTCATCAAAATCTTCTCAAGTATGTCTCTGCATCAGAAATTCGGACAATCTCTTAATTAATCTAATGCAAAGCAATAAACTACAGTAGATCTGTGGACAAACAAATTTCTCTAAAATTTTGTTTTACTGGACCTCAAGCATTGTTAGTCTTTTGAATGACTATAAAACTACATATAAATAAAAGTAGACGTACGCTTTAAATGATAAGAATTGCCAAATTAAATTCTGAATCAATTTTATAATCGAATGACCATGATTTTATTTGCTCACTAATTCTGCGTAAACATGAACACTTAAACTGCGTGGTGACAAATTACTTGCTGACTGAGACTGCGTAAAATCTCACAAAACAAATAATTGGGGTACAGTAAAATTTTGTGCGACACAACACAAATCCAATATTCTTTATCCCAATAAAAATATTTTGTTGAAAGATTTGTGTTTTCATAAGTGAAAGGTACACAAAAACCTTAATTCGCATGTTTTTCCATGCTTTTGCATCGCATATTATAACGGTGTCAATTTCTGGTGATTTTGGCAACTTCTACATAATAATGTCCGCAAATTCAATAATTTGACCAGTATGACGGTCAAAAATAATGTCCATGTTTTGTCTCCTTCAAAACTGCTTTACAAAAAGGACGAAACATTTCACGTGGGATTTTGCTGTAACACTTCTTCGCCTTTCTCTAAACAAATTAAACTGCAAGTCAGTCCCAAAGTCTTTCTAAATTTAGTTTCAATTCGTTACAATTTGTCTGAGCATGGTTACTTCATGCCCCACATTCTTGAATGTCAAACTGGGTAAAATTACAGTAATTTTTCCTCAAAGCCCCTTTTGTCGTTATAAAATATTATTATAGTTTACAGCACTATCGGGCGATTTTATACTGATGTATTAGTACTTGGAAAATTTTACAAAATACACAGGGCTGCAGGATTTTAGTAGAAGTATGTCTATAAACCTTACTCCGTAGAATAGCTTTTTGGAAATTTCAAACCTTTATTTCAGAAACATTTTTAAATTTTTTGTCAAGAAATGTAACACATTGATTCGTCCTATAAAATATAGAAATAAAAGCACTGCCCCTTTACCAGATACTTTTCAGGCTCATACGAACTTTTTTAGGTGGGGAATTTCCTGTTGTAATTATTTGTTGCCTTCTGAAATACTAAATTTTAAAATGAAATGAACCTATCATTTCTTGTATAAATTATTGCATTGAGATGAGAAAAAAATTCTGAAAATACTATTTCAGTTAATATGTTTATACTGTGTTGGCATTCTACAGACCTTTTTGTAAAACCCTGCCATGAGAGTTATCTCCCTTTTACGTTTGAGACTTTTATTTTGCTCAAGGTTAATTTACCATTGAAAAGAATATAAACACCGAAAATAGCTCGTGTTAAGACTAGTCAAGATCTTTCAACTTTTACAAAAAGGGATTCCATGAAGTGAGGCTTACAGACAGTAGAATTTATCCTCCATAGAACAAGGAATTTGATACAAACACCGAGATAAGTGGTTAATTCAGGAAAATATACACAGGGATAATAGGAAAAGCTGCATGGAAAAAATGATGTTAGTTATAATTGGGACCTCGAGACTGACTAACAGGAAGCAGGACTACCCACCACAACAAACTACCAACTATAGATTAAACTAAAGAACATGGTATTGGTAACGCATGAACAATGGCAACCCAAGATCTTCAGTCTACGTCAGCGACTACAGAACAGACAGGGAATGTTCCTTTATTCAACTGCAACAACAAAAGTTGTCCATAGTAATTAATCAGCTCTGATGCAATAAAAATTCCCAACAGTGACAAAATAACAAAATTAAATAAGAATGGTCTCAAATTTTAACACATACCTTCCTTTCTGTTATTTCACAGCATCGTAATTTGGCATCAAGGACCTTCGTTTGACGTAATTCTCCAGCAAAACAACATTTATGATGCCATTTACTGTTCTGGAATAAAAAACAAAATCTTTTGAATCATCAAACTTTAATAAGCAGTGCTGTTTTAAAAAGGAAAAGTTCTAATTAACAAAACACTTGAAACTTTGGTGTTTATATTTGAATAGTACAAAAACATGCTACTTATGGGTAACAGGAAACCTAAACTAACAGAGAATCCTTTGTTCTCGGACCGTGTGCCGATCGTTTACCCAAGGTTAATATTGAAATTTTTTTCTTTGTAAATATTCTTCCCAGTTATACTTGAGAATTACTACGTAAATTTAAACTTGACATCCAAATGAGAGATAGTATTTAAATACCCGTACCTAACTTCCATATCCTGAATTATCAGCTAGAAGATATTGGAAATTGTTTTATTTACGACAAAGATTATTGAAAGCATCACGCTAAGTCGCTTCCTTCAAGATATTTCCTACTTTTGATAAAGGAATTTATTGATTCATATCTTAATATATTGTAATGGAGGAGAACGACATCGAGAGATATCTCAAAGAAAGTTCAAAAAGTTACAGAGAAGCTCAAGCAAAAAATTGTGCAAGACGGAACTCTCTCCAGAAACGGACTTTGGGCATAGAAACTGAAAGAAAGATTGCGGCAGCTGGTTTTAATAGAGAAGAAAAATTATTACGGGAACAATTAAAACAGATGAAGATAGAGAAGAAGAAATATTCTATCATACATGAATTAAGAGGTAATTATGAATTGTTTATTAAGTATACATGTATCTTACTTTTCTGTAACGGCAATGGATTGTTTAATGGCGTTTATAGTTTGGTTATCACAGTTACGCTGAAAACGTCAGTTCTTCAAGTTGAAGATTACTTTGGGCAGTGCTGTGTCCCATGTTTTTATAAAATGTTTCTCTCAGTGCATTGCATTTAAGTTTTTATTAAATGGAATAGCAAAGTTAAAAGTTAAGAAAATGATGAAACACAAGTAATTAATATCAAGCTTGTCGGCATTTGGGAATTTTATGATTAAATATCTTATATACTATAATGTGCTTTTGTCTAACAAGAAAATATTACGAACATATCTTGTGGAATATTCGGAGTAATTCAGGACAGATTGTATTCATACTTGAAAGACGAGTTTCTAAATCAAGACGTAAAAGCGGGATTATCTTCTTTAAAATGTCACACTCTCAATTCACAAAAGATTGCAATTTTGCGCACTTTTTTTGTCACTTTGAAACGATTAATTTACAAAAAATCTTGTAGGATTAGCTGTTAAAATCCATTTCTACAGTCTAGATAACCGAATTTTCAGTATTCGAATTTGAAACTGTAGGAGTACGATTACAAATGGCTAACAATTTAGATTATAGTTCCAACCCATTTCCCCCCATTTTCACTACTATCAATTTTTAAAAAGGTCAAGTTGGGGAGGGGGTTATATGCAGAATTTTTTTTCGGATGGGGTGTGGTTTGGGGGTGGCTGTCCGTCTTTGGATATAATTCCATTTTAAATCCAATATTTCTCTCTAATTACTTCCAATAAATATGTCTAAATGTGTTTGTTTTCAATGATTAAGAAGCACAACACGTATTACATTCTATGATTAAAGCAAAGATGGGATTTCTTCAAGTTTTGTGCAACGAAAAATGGGCGGTTGAAAAACCTTTTTATTCACGTGTTCATCAGTCGGTTAAAATGTAAATAGAGGTTGCGTTAGATTTGTAGAGGCAATTTATAAAACATGAAATTTATGTAAAAAATGTCAAAAAGACCCAACCAACCTCACAACAAGAAGCCATCGAAAGTTCAAAAAAAGAGGTCCACCAGCCTTCAACCGGGGGTGAAATCTTTGTATTTCCCTGATTAAATTACAGGAGATACTGAAAGGATGGCAAAAAACACAAAGAATGAAAATATATAACAAACAAATTAAAGAAATAACAAAAAATAACAAAAATAAAGGAAACGAATCAAAAGACCTGACTTAGTTAAGACACGTAACATACGGCTGACCATCCATTTTTCCTTGTGGCTTAAGATGAAAATAAAAGCAAATAATAACTAAGTTCAAGACACGTTTGGCTCCTTTTCATACAAGTTATGAAAACTCATAAAAGCCACCATATCTGAGGTTCAGTGCTTTTTCTTTGTGGAAACATCACAAATCTTAATTTGGCGTCGGCAGAATGTTGGAAACTTCACTAATTCTACATGTTCATATTATAGTCATTATAACACTGTTTATACGAAATTTATTTTCGTTGTATTCGATTTTTCCTAATTGGAATTCGAGGGGGGCAAACCAAAGTAACGAAGTAGTCAAACTTGATTTCTGATTGACTGGCAAACTGTTATCTGCAGCTATAACGGGTTGTTACCCCTTCAAATCAAGAGCTGTTCCTTTGTGAGGCTTCTACTTCCGGGCAGATAAACTGAACTGTCTGTTTCTTAACTCAATGACACTCATATTTACATGCTATTATATAAGTTTCTCATGTGAGATAACCTCATACTTATTATTGCTGAAAACAAAAATGATTTAATATTAAACCAATCCAAGTTTATAATAAAATTTGTAAGTTATAGCTTATGTGGTCGTATCTCCCTTTTAAAGTGTTGACAAATTTCAAGATTTGACAATTACATATAACTATGTAAATAAAAATGCCAGTTTATATTTGAAGATCTATCCTCCACAAGTACTTATCAGGTTTAAGTTTTTCCCAATACACTCTTAATGTGTGGTTCATAGCCTTATAAAACATTCACAACCAAATAAAGTCGGAATATTTTGGAATTTTGACAATTTTTAATTAAGTGACGGAATAAAGGAACGTTTCTTTTATTTGAGAAATGGTTAAAAATTGATTAAATGAATCTTGTGATATTTTATGAGTCTTTATGTAAATAATTACCTTTCCTGTCGATATTTATTTGTTAATTAGACGGAAGAGACCAAGGTTTGTTAGCCTGCTGTATTTCCGCTGTTTGGTCTACAAGAAAACAGCAAGAAACTTTTGTTGTCGTTTCTTGAACATAGGTCCGAGTGCAATTTGAAAATATTCTTGAAATAAATTATAAAATCAGTCTATCATTAAAACAAAATTTCCCTCCCCTTTCGTACCTTATCCTTTAATTTCCATTTTCAAAACAAGCTTATGTAAACATATTTGAAGAAAAATTGATAAAGTGACTTTTATCGTTAGAATAAAATGGAAAGGTTTTTTTCAATTAGTTGTAATTTAAAAAATTGTGCAATCTGGATATGGAACCGTTTTGAGTGTTCAGTATATAGTGAAACCTGTCAAAAGTCTAAATCTTAAACCTGTTTAAACTAAAAAATATATTGACAAAAGTTAAGAAATAACACAAATTTATTTGGTGTAAATAAATCGAACAAAACTTTCAGTCCCATGACAAGTTTAACTGTGTAAGAGCTCATTTATACTTCCAAAGCGATCGTCGCGAGACTTACGCGCGATAGTCGATGACGTCACGCTATGTCGTGCGACGTAGCGCGAAAATCGCTGGGTGTTTATATTTGAAGTAGTTTGTTATAAATTTTTAATCTCAGCGAAAATCGCACGACATCGTGTGGTAGTCGCGCGATGTTCCAGCGACAGTCGCGAGACGAAGTATAAATGAGCCCTTAGAGACTGCAATAAATAGTCTGCTCGTCGCATCCAATAGGTCGCTCTTACCTTTCCCGAGCACCTTGACTCATCTTGGTTTTTGAAGGGTTCGTTTCATTTTGTTGGCCATTGCCTTGACTGTCTTCTGACAAAACGATTTCTGTCTGTCCCTTTGTTATCTTCGAATTCCATTTCTTAAAAGTTGCTGTGTCAAAAAGAATATTTCCATTTCTTTAACTGTATTGTTGATAACAACCAGGACCGTCATTTGATACCTGTATCCAATATTATTCTGCAAAGAAAAAACTTTCTTGAATGAACTTACCATGCCTTAACAAACCATTGTAAATATTACAGAGAATACTAAGTAGTTTGTTTCTCTGGATTGTTAGAGAGACATTTTAGTCTTTGGACTTGCCATCTGCGTAACTCGCATCTTTTTATGTGAGACTTTTTTTCAATATCCACTTCAAAGTCGAATTTTAAAATATAAATCGCGGTTAAATTGCAAGAAAAGTTGGTTGGTTAAATATTGTGTAAAACATTTTAGCTCAGGTTTAAAACTATTTGATATAAATGCATTTTGTAAACTCCTAAATGTTGAATTTGTGTTGACCTATGTGTTGTTTTTACTTTTACAGACAAAGACTTACACAGAGTTCACATACCAGAAGATCCACATGTTCATGAACTTAGGATACCAACAGAACCCTATCCGATCACACTTAGACCATTGGGTAGTCCTAAGGGTAGTCCAACAAGCAGCAGAAAGAATCACTCTAGATTAGAGGACGAAGGTGTGTTAGTATATGAACAGGGAGTGTGTTTTATTTTTTGGTTTATGCAGTAAAACAACATTAATTTGCTGTGTATAGGTCGATAATACCCCCACAAAAGTAAAACTTTCTCGTCTATGGAATATATCTTAACTTTCTCGTCTTTGGAATAAGTCTTAACTTACTCGTCTAAGGAATATATCTTGGAAAAAAGGTGGTCTATATTCCTTGCTGTTCAGTTTAATCATGAACTCCCTACTTTTTCACGTACTCAATTTTGTTCATTTTCAATAAAAGCATTATTATGGCACTGTCTAGAATATTTGATTTTTTTAAAATTTGTAATTAAATGGTTTGGTCACATGCGTAAATGACAAAGGTAAATCCAGAAAATCACATCGATTATTTTTATTTTACGCGGTTGAATTCATAATACATTTTTTTATATATATAAATGAGAGATGGTTTTCTGTCATTTCACCATTCATTCCATATCCTATCAGGAAGTTTTATTTTACTTTAAATTTCATATTTGATAGGTATGAAATATGCAAGAAGCAAAGGAAGGCGTGTTTCCAAAGAATTCGAAGACCTGCATATCAACACAATAACAGGCAAACTAAAACAGTTAAATCCCATAAAGAGGGCAATAAAGGAGCAGTTAGGAATTACTCGCAGTTTAACTTCTCTATCTCATAATTCGCCTGGTACCCCTAGGAGGAGAACTTTGTCCCGAAAACACAGTCAAAACAGCGACGGATCTTCGCCATCACTCAGTGGTTCATCAATGGACAATATTCATTGGATAGGTGAACCAGAAGCGACAAAATCAATTCGCCGAAACCGGAAAACCGTCGAAGAACAAGAGTTTATTACGGAATACCATAAGCTATCAAAGTATGCCCCAACTTAGGAAAACAACATAAACACGATATTGTTTCAAAACTGTGATTGGACTAAGAATGGGAAAGAGTGTGTGGATATTCCGATTGTCACCATCCACATTGACTGGTGATAGCCGCCAAGGTTTTCTTGCAAGACTGTAGCAAAAGAAAATCCCTCGATGTCAGCAATGGAAAAAAAAGATCATAACTACAAGTACAGCACATTTTATAAGACTTATATAATTTTACATTAAACTATAAGACTATACAGCACTCAAACTTTCCACTAATTCATAAATTTTCTAGAACAGAAGCACTCGACTTCTATTTTTCTTTATTGACGTGTCATATACAAGTGTTTCTCAAAGGAGTGACATACAAAGATAAATGCATTTAAAATTTAGCGGTAACAAATCCAGTGCGTAATGATTTATTAAAACGATAAGTGTTATTGTAATACTTACAATTTTGAAAGTAAACTTTAAACTTCTCAACCCTATTTATTTTTGTTCAATGATATTCTCAAACTATTACCAATGTTTGAATAGGTTAAAATGAACCTTGCGTGATTTTTTACTCTTATCAGATTTACGAATGAATCATTAAACAATTTTGGTCATATTACCAAATAAATATATATACAAATCGTCCAACTATTAGAAAAAAAGGTTTTTGAGATACTTTCATAAATACATAGTCAGACAACAGACATGACGATGACCAACCAAATGAAATGAATTAGAATCACACTACACAGAAAACTACACCGAAACTAAAAGCTGTCACACAAAAAAGAGGGAATAATGCTCCACTAGTGTTACCCGTCATGTTAACCGATAGTTAGTCACCATTAGTGTTTGTCTTTAGTTATCCCATTAGTATATACAACTGTAATTACGAGAGGGGCCCCTTTGTGAGCCCACGAAGTATAGCAATCGCGGGAAATACCGGAACCTGAAAAACGGATTTTTCACTTTAACCGTCGTATTTTTGGACCTTCGCAAATCGTTTGAGAACAAAATTAACGTCCAGAAATTTACCAGAAATAAGGAAAGTAAGTTTTGTTGATAACGTTTTATATAGCTGTTAGTTGCAGCAAAAACATCATAGTCAAAAAGGTTATTTTCTGATGCGGATTAAGAGAAGGGCCTTCCATTGATCGAGTTTACAGATTGGCGAACTTCCCTAGTTTTAAATATTGGGTCCCTCGAGTAAACAGTACTTCGGTTCTTTGATTATACATGCGTTTATCTCGGTAATCCATTAGAAATGCCATTGTTTTAACTACAATATCTGAATTGTGATGGAGAAATCGAACTATACATGTAGATATTCAAGGCGATTAAAAAAAATAAGGTTGAAGTTATGGACATAAGACTTGAGTAAAGACCACGGATAAAGTAATCTATAGAAACGAAATATGTGAGATGTTGCCAAAATGTAGGGAAAAAATCAAAGGTTCAGCCCAGATTCACTTTAATGAATTTAATGAAAGTGCTCATCTGCTAACAAAAAAGACTTATAGGGATATTATATTGTTATCATTGTTGAAAATTTTGCTTTAACAGGCACTAAATTTGACAGTCTACCTAGCACTATACCAGAGACATGCAATTTGTATCATATGTCTTGTCACTACACATATATTCTAAGTTTTGCATACCGACATGTTTGGCCATGAAAAATTGTGACGTACAGAATTTTGCCTTTTATTCTTGTTCTTTTGATATACTTAACCTTTGCCATCCGGAAAAGCCTAATGACCTTGCTTTCAATTAAAATTTCGGGCATTAACTGAAAAAGTATCGCCATTTAACGTGTTTTTGATCTTAATATTATTACAGTTCAGTTGGAGAAAGTTAAATGTTTTCCGATGTGATTTTACATTTCATCTTTAGCCACATGTTATTTTTGCTATATTTTCACTTTTTGCCAATAGAAATGAGAAGAGTTTGGATTAAACAAGACATGTTTAGACCTCCAGATGTTTCAAGCAAGTCAGGAATCATGTCATTAGACAAGACCTCAGTGTGTTTTATTTTACTCTGCTTTTATAATTTTAAGAGTTATTCTGTATAAGAATCAAAGAAAGTACAAGGGTCATAAAGCCAGGTTTTTTGGCCCGAAACATGGTTAAAACATGAAAAGTCACTGATATTTTAGATAATATATCGTTTGTATTGTCTTTAAAAAGAAAATCCAACAGTTTTTTAGTTTAATTGGTCCTACAACGTTCACAAGGCTAATAGAAATTACTTTAAATATGACCAGAGTAGGAAATATTTTAATTTGATACAATATTTGATACAATTTTGTTGATTTTAATATAGATAGCACAAAACATCAGATTCAAACTTTGCAAAATTAAAGATCTAACAAGTGCAAATGTTTAGTTCTATAGTAATATGTTCGTGATGTATTTGTGCGATCGTATCTGATTTGAACAAAGCGCCTCATTTTAACAGAAAACGTTAGGTTCTTGTTGAAATAGTCAAATATGCCCTGTTGTATCTTCAAAATTATGAAAATTATATAAGAATAAGTTATGAATAGTTAAAAGACGAATATCTAACAGCATTTTCACAACAACTTATTATTGTGTCTAAAAATCAAAAATTCGAGCCAAATATGGGGCTTAACGGAGATACTCCTTTGAAAAACTTGGGAAATAAGAGGTTACAAATTTAGATGATTTTTGACTCGTCTGCGGCAGCGGCGGTGGCGTGAACCTTTTTTCTCGAAAACTTTACATCTCTTAACACTTTTTGACCCAGATGAACCTAATTTGGAATTCGAATAGTGCATATGAACTTGCCAGGCAGTTTAGTTTGACTTATTTATTGTTCAACAAATTTGTCAAAATTTTAAAATTGCGCGTCAAGTTTTCGCATTCAGGTCCATTCTACAATAACTTGCACCTAGACCCTAGACCTTGGCCAGTTTGCTATATTTTATTCGATCTTGAGCTCAATATCGCGGTCCAGTGACATAGGTTTAGTTTTTTTTTTTAGATAAGGTTTTTTTTCAGTTACCACACGGAAGGGTCAACAATTTGGTGTTATTATTGTTGCGGACCAAAGGGTCTCCGGTGGAGTTTACTTTCTTGTTTCATAATGTTTGTGTGAACATCAAGATTTATATTGATCATAGAAACTCTCAATTCGGATGATATGCAAGCCCAAAGAAGCTTCAATTTTATTGTTAATTAAAGTTATTTTATCGATATATCATAGAAAGCTGTAGTTATGGTATCATCTAATTTTAATTAAGGTTTATTCTCGTAATCTCCATCTAACCTAACTTATCTGGCAATGAAGTTTGAATGATATATTTTTTCAGCAATAGTTGAAATAATCTCTCAGAACAAACCTAGTACGAACAGTTATATTATACATATAATTCAAAATGGAAACTCTCAACAATTAATAATGAACACGACCAAAAGCTGATTTTTTATCTAAAATATTCAAATATTTATCGACAAATATAGCTAAAAACAAAAACATATACAAAGTCTTTATCTCTTATCAAATATCTGTATAAATATAAATGGATTGCCAGAGGATTTAGGAGGACCTGGACCACGATGATACGCATTACGTAGGAGCACATTTTTCCTTCTTTCCATTGCAAGAAATGCAGCAGGCTAATAGCTGCACACGGTAGAGGACCTTCCCACTGGACTTTACTGTTTATTTCAGTTAGTATGGATATTAGCACTTCATTTTACAGAGATTGGATATCGACTTTTTAAATCAGTGGTTTGAATGCTTTTGATTTGTGTTTACTTCGTGAAACGTACAATTCGCCATATTTATCCTACAAAGGTAATTTATATTAGTAAGACGCATTCCGGATATTTATAAACTGGAGATGGTGATAAAGAAGCTGGTGGTGAAGAAGCCTCTGTTCGCCTTATAAAACCGATAGATTCTTAATGTTTTATTTGACGATTTCAAACCTTTACATTCCTCTAGATTAAATCAATCCAGTGGTTCCAGAGAAAGAAAAGTGGAGCAGGAGTTGCTACCCTTCAGGAACACCTGAACTCACCCTTGTTTTTGTAGGGTTCGTGTTACTCTAACTTTAGTTTTCAGTAGTGCTGTGCGTACTATGTACTATGTTTGTCTTCCGTTTCTTTTTTGTTGGCTATGGCCTTGTCTGTTTCTGATTTAACGATTTCTGTCTGCCCCTTTTGTATCTTCAAACTCTTTCTCCAAAAGATTTTGGAATCCTCACAAAACTGTCTATCAATGTTATATCCCGCTAATTATTAGAAATGGGTACTCAAGCATCTTCAAATTTGTTTGCTCATTCATTCATTATAATCCCCTTCCCCAGTGAGGCGGAAAGTGTCATCTTCTTTTTTTATTCGTTTGCTTGACATGAGAGCTTAGCTCATATTATTTTTTGCATCAACTGAGAGTAAAATACACATTTCAAATGGTTTATGACATTTGTAGAAATTATCTGTTACTCTGTTCTTCTCACCTCTGAACGTAAAAAGACAGGAATAAATCACCACTTAAGAAATCATGACTTCATTAATATTTACCAAATATTGATTTTAAAAATGAAAATGAATATCTTTTAAGTGTCAAAAAAAAACATTTCCATTCTATGTTGACAAGCGACAACTGTGATTAACACCTTCATAAAGCAGAGGAAATTGATAAAGAGTAGCAACGTCGTATTCCAGAAATTAGCTAATGTTGCTTTTAAAGTCTTGCCCATCTGTGACCTTGCTCAAAAATAATTTCTGTTCTTCACTAGATACGAGATCGTTAGTATAGATTCAAGATCTGCTATATTTTTATCTGAAAAAATTAAAAAATATAATAAATGTTATTTTCTACTTTTATATTATAACAAAATTCTTTGCATGTCATTTTACTAACGAAATTCTTGGATGTAAATTAAAACTTTATTTCTGTCATTTTACACATTACTAATGTACGTTTCCTGAGACGAGCCTCTCGTGTTTTGGCTGTTCATTCTTGAAGCAATAATAAAATCTGTAATGGGAATTTAGAAAGAGATTTAACTATCTTACCGGCAACCAAATTGAGTATACAAAATACATGTATTACATGTGTTGTTGTTTGTCCTGTGCTCATGTGAAAATTGTTGATTTTTGTGAAAAATTTAAGTTCCGACAATGTCTAAATTTTGCATTTCTGGTAGAGCCATAGTTATTTTAACTGACATTGCGTATTAATATATACCATTAGATATAAACTTTCATTTTATAAAATTCAAAACTTCTTTGAGCAAAAACAGATATAATGGAAAAAGACAAATTTTAATTTATTCCAAATCCAAATGAGTGGAGAAAAACTAGGTGCATTCATAAAAAATCCGAAATATACAAAAGTATTGGAAGTTTTTGTACATTACATTTTATGAGAATAATGAAGATTTCCTCAAAGGATTTTGAAAAAATAAGTAAAAGTGAGAGACTCAGCTCATGGAACGAATATTAAATGACATTAAACACAATTCCAAAAGGTTCAGTTCTGAACACCAACCATAGACACTCTTATTTCGGATCGGATGAAAAGATATATGGTAATTGTCAGAGAGACTGCACTCCACGAACAAAGAATGGGAAATTACAAATTACCAATTAGTAACTAATATTGACAAAATTTCTTTTTGATTGTTTAATTTCAAGTTTAATATACATATGTATATTTCAAATTTTATAAAGTGTTTAATTCTTTCATTTATCACATTTATTTCAAATCAATAAAAAAAATTGGCACCAAAAAGAACTCTTCCTCTCTTTTATCAATACAACAGCTAAAATCAGCTATGTTGCTTAAAATTTAGTATTCCAATAACTGTTTTCATCAAATACGTCCAAATAAGTTGTTTATGAATGTTAAAATAAAAATAATTTGTGTTGAAGTGGATGCAACCATTTTGCCAAGACGCTCGTGCTCATGTTGGGGTGAGATAGGTGTGCAAAATAAGGAAATCACACACTACCCAAATCTCGGAATTTTTGTGTATGATATGCGAGAGAAATTTTAGTCCTTGAGGCACTGCATGGGCCTTTTATATAGCGACGTCCTTCAGGTTATTTTAGACAATATCTATAGACAAAAATAAGCTCAAACTCGCCTTGGAACACAAAAAACTCACTGTGTTTAGAAAATTTCACATTCTAAGCAGTAAAAGACCACTTGTTACGGTTCATCTTTAGTTGTCACAAAACGGAAAGTTGTAAAGTTGAAATATGCGACAATATGCAACTCGCAATGTTAAATGCTAATAAACATTTCCTATCCTTGCAATTTATCTTTTGTTTACTAGTTTCTTCCTGAACATGGGTTAAAATATGACCCTTGGGCGTTAAGCAAAGATCAACCAACGAATAAAACTGACCAAGTATTATAAATGAGGCTGCATTAGTTCTGTTCCAAGAAGTATAACTCTTACTGTAAAATATGTATCCATGGGGAGCTCAGTTTATCTGCCCACATTTGTAGAAGTGATGTTCTAAGATGTAGGTTACCAATCTCGCTATAGTATCTCGACATTCCATAACGGTCTTCGAATTGCCGACTTTCATCTTTCCATCATAATTTCTTGGTTGAGCAGCTTTCTAATCAATAGCAATCCTCTATTGACAAAATCCTGATTGGCTGATAGGTGTACATGTATATTCCACATGCAGGTGTCGGTGGAACACTACAAATAAAAGGAAAGTTCACAGTAGGAAAACATTGTTATTTCTCTTGTCGTAATGTTTATTTTTGTTTTTCAATCCGCTTTTACTGTCAATTCTAGATACATGTATGTCTCAGTATGTTGCAGAACTTTCTTTGTCTGTGTCTATAGTATTCTTGATTTCAAGTTAAACTGGATAGATGCGATCGAGATAGTTGCCAAAGGACGAGGGTAGTTTAGGTACATTTTGACCCAAGAATTTGGCTAAAAAAGAAAAGTGGATGATATCTTTTATTTTACAATTTGCGTGTTAAATAATGACCATAAAAAGAAAATCCAGGAGAATGTTTAGTTTAATTAGTTCTACAATGGTCACATGGGACATAGAAATTGCTTTAAATATAAAAAGTACTAAGAAATTATTTAATTTGATACAACATTTGAGCATTGAATTTTAAGATAATCAAGATTCGAATATTACCCCAAAGTCTTATCAATTTCTATGCTCGGATTTTTTATCCAGCAGCCAAATGAAGTTTTATCACCTTGAACAATAGAATTCAACTTTTTTGCAAAATATGTTAATTTTTTTTTTTTTTTTTTTTTTTGGAAAAATTGTAAAATAAATTTAACTGATGGTTAGAATTTGTCTTAAAATTAAAATTGGAACTTTCTAAATTTTTAATTTTATAAGTAAATGCAAATGTTAGAAACCTTCCCTTTTTGGTAATGTTCTTGACTGTTAAAGATCTATCAAGTACAAATGTTCGGTTAAAATATTTGCGTGATGATTTATTGCTATCATATCTCTTTTAAAACAAAAACATCTAAAAATTTATTTTTTACAGAAAATGTTACATTCTTGTTGCAATAGTCAAATATTCCATGTCGTTTTTGTGGAAATGACGAAAATTATATAATAATAAGTATTGAATTATAAATGACGGTTATTCAACAGCCTTTTTACAACCACTAATTATTGGGTCACACAATCTTTACGTACCTACTCCTCAGAATTCTTCAGTAAATTACATAATCTATATTGCGGACGTGAAACCAAAAGATCTAGGAACTTTTCTCTTATTTTTTGCAGAAGGCACTGTATGAAGTCTGCTAAATACGAATGTAAAGGAATATATCAACGAGAAGGAGGCGCAGTTGGTTCCAATTGGAATGACGATAATCTGTTGGAATACGCGTCCTACAAAAGTTACAAAAATTGTGTCAATAAAAAGAAACAAGTCATTATGTCATCTTTAAATATTTTTATTAGAATTCAGAAAACTGAATGACAATGTTTATCCCTTTCTATGAATAAATATTTTACTTGCGTTTTCCATCTTTAGAAAAGAGAAAAAGAGAAGGATGAATAAGCAAACTTAGTACATTAATGAGTAAGTACATCAGCCAAGTTGTCATATATGTCTGACATGAAACTTATCAAACAATGTTTTACGGAAATTTGCTACATTTCCTAAAATTCAAAAGCCTTGAAAATACGGAAAGGCCTCGAAAATAATTGCACTTTGTAGTTGACCCTGCTGTCGGATTTGGCTTCTTATTTCGATATGTTTGGATTTGCTAGATAAAACCTTTATTTTCAGCTTCCGTTAAATAGATGATGTTCATTCACTGAACAGTGCTCGATTCGATGATCATCTTCACCTCATCTACATTGAAATTAAAGACACAAAAGCCAACCCCCAAGTCTGTCTGCATCATACCGCTATCTTCATCTTGAATAAGACAGTAGACGAAGAACTCATACAAAACTCTTCTACAAACGTGAAAATGGTTAAATATCCGTTCATTGGCAGTAACATTCCAGCTGCCCAGCGTATGGCGTGTATATCTCGCAGCAGATCTTGTGTCAAATACTGCGATTTTATGGACAGCGCAGGGTCGTTTACACAAAAACTGCTCAGACAGGGATATGTTCCTCCTCGGTTAAAGTCAACACTTAAGAAATTTTATGATCGACACCACCCTATGGAATTACCATTTTCACTAATAAAGACTGACCTTTTCCTGTAAAGCGCTTTTCTGGATTTACCTGCATCAGACACGGTACAATGTATGCACGCTAGGGACCAAAAACAGGAAGATCAGTCAAACTTTATGAATTTCTAATTACATTCAAGGACCATATATAATATACAATATTAATGAACGATGAATAATTAATGAAGTATGAGCGACGAAAATTTGTTTGATGTACTCTTATTATGTAATGATCAACAAAAATGTACAAAACCGCTTTGACATGGAATTTTTCTTTCATGTTGAAATGTTAAATATATATCATCATATAGTATTAAATATACTCGTTACTTTTATACATATTCCTTAAATGCCAATGCAAATTGATATATCTGTTGTTTAACATGTTTAAGTGAAGGTCTTAAAAACTGTTATACAAACAAACATTTTTTGCAAACTCGCCTTTGTGCGGGCAAAATTTAGCCACTTTCGTTAAATGGGTTTGTTCTATAAACATTCAATCAGACTTATATCAAGATTTTGTAACTTCCACAGCTGGTACTGATATTTGTTTAGAAAGCGTTGGTTTATTACAAGATTTCCGAATGGTGGGACGAGTCTTGGAAGATTCGGATTCGCCCCTATTCCTGAAAGGTTCTGACTCAATAACTGTAACAACTTGTTTATTATCTCGTGATGATCCAGTTCAGACGAATCGAATCGGAGTCCGAACTCAATCGCTTTCTAAAGTCTTTCTTTAAGCCTAAACAAAGTCTAAACGATGATTTTTCCGGAAAATTTTGGTTGACCGATACGAAATATCCATTGCACAAATGACAATAGATAGCTTCCCACTGTCGTGACAACAGATCCGTTCCTATACCGGTTGTAACTGACACCAAATTGCGACTATACACCGGCTTTCTACTGAGTAACAGTGGTGCCACTAGTGGAACAGGAGTTGCTAACCATTTTAGAGCACCTGAACTCACCCTGGGATTTGTACGGTTCGTGTTACTCTAGCTTTTGTTTTCAGTGTAGTGTTGTGTGTAGTATGTTTGTCTTCCGTTTTTTTTTGTGGTAATGGTCTTGTTTGTCTTCTGATTTAACGACTTCTGTCTGCCCCGTTGGTATCTCAATTTTTTTTATTACCCATAACGTGGTTTAAATGGAGAATCTGCAGATAGAAAGGAGTGTTTTTGAAAAGATTCAAGTTTTGATTTGATAATTTGCTCATTTCTGATTTTACGTTTGCGCGTTTCAATATCGTGTCCATTTTATGTCGATTTAATGTTTTCCGACACCTGCGCACTGACAGAGCTTCAAATGTTTTGTCACTTCCAGTGCAACTAGGTAAACCAACTTTTGCTTTAATTGAATTAAATTTATTTAATGTAACTTTAAAAAATCCTTTTTGTTGCATTTTTATTATAGTAATAAAGGCTGTTTGGAAGGAAATTATTGATGTGTAAACTTGGCCGAATCACTCACAAACTAAAT
>JAULBM010125143.1:0-18611 GCA_032357055.1 Geukensia granosissima | reverse complement strand
CACACGTCCGCCAAACATTACAAAAATGTTGTCAATCAAGAAATCTAGCATTCCGCAAATGTCATCTTCTGAGTACTAAGTGCGTCAGTTCACCGGTAATCAACTTTGATAACTCGTGACTTTTTACAGAACTTATATCCTCTTTAGGTGTAGCGGGAAAATCTTTCAGCAGTAACACCCTCAATTTAGTCTTAGTCAAATTCCCATCGAACCTTTAGCTACAACTGTTTTCTTATCTGTGGGGGTCTGGGATATTTTCAATAAAAATATTATTACTGGTTATATCATAGAAAACAATGTTTTATTTTGTGGTGTAGTACAAATCAACTACGCCGAGAAATATAAACCTATGAGACAGTGAAATATCAGATTATAAAAATGTCTTTTCCATTTGAAAGGAAAAAATATTTAGCTAATTCCATATTGACTCCTTTAAAAAATTATTACGGATTTTTTTTCTTTTGTGCCTTGTGGAGGTTGTAAAAACCTTTCCCGTGGTTGAGTTGTATGCTCATGTTTATCATTATATAATTTTCGGCAACTGGGAAGTATGTTGAAAAGATACAGTTTACATCTTCCAACATTGTGATTTGTATTTGGCTTATTGACGTTTATTACGTCAGTTAATGTATATTCTAATGCAATATTTTTGTAACACCTTATTTGATTGGCTTGAATTCTACGTAAAATTCACAATCTATTTGTCGTAACTAAGATGAACTCATAAAAAAGCCTCCATATTGCCGCCATGTTGGACCTATCTATTAATTGCTTGTCGAATGCAAAATATTTTTATATTTCTACTAAACAAACTTACTTTAGGACAATTTTATCCAAATTTGAAGCGTACACGAAGTCTATAAACGCCCGTTGTTCACATTTCAAAATGGAAGCGTTCACAACGTTTCGCGGAAGTTCTTTTTTTAACCGTTTATTTAATATAAATCAAAGGTTTTGAATTACAATTGCATTAGATTGGAGATAACTGTATTGTTTTTTAAGCTTTTCGGACGTAAATCTTGATTTTTCTGTCGCAAATATCAGTTTACTCAATTTGCGACAGTAAAATCCACGATTTACGTCCTCAAAGCTTAAAATACAATACAGTTATCTCCTACTTTGATTTAGTCCATTAATAACTATAATTTCAAACTTTCTATTTTTGCCCCTAGCGTGTCTAGTGAAGGTCAATCCAGAAAAGCGTTTTACACGCATTAAAATTTAGTTTTTTAATATTTTTAAAAATGTATGTAAGATGTTGATTGTGTCTTTCTGGCATATACTTCATATTCTTACTTTTAAATGAGTTTTACATCAAAACAAGCTATCTCCCATTTAACCGGGGGGAAAGAAGTTTTATGATCCCTCTTAACTAATGTGGAAAACAATTTATGGATTGATAAATGATTTCCTTAGTATGCTTACAGCATTTCCAACTAAGAAATATCACCGTTCTTAATTCCTATTATGTCATATTCTCTCATGTTTATAACACTCGAAATGAAAGAATTTCAATGCTCTAATTTAGCTGTAAATTGTAGAAAAATGACAACATTTAAGAAGTTTATTATAATAATTCATTCTTTAAATATATTTAATTATCTTCATTTATAGAAAAAGGATATATTTTATGATTGTGTATGAGACAGTCATCCAAAAACTTTAACATCCCGTTGATGGAAAATGTAAAACTGGAGTAGAGGTCAAAGGCTAAAACAGTAATACCATGTTTAAAATTAGTCAATTTCCGTTAAATTTGAACCTATCATAAAATCCTGTAGCCACAGAAAAAGAGAGTGGAGCATATAACTGGAGATTATCTGATAATTATTGATACAAATAAACCTGATATAGAGGAAACAATCAATTCGATCTTCGATATTGAAAATAATCTGGAATATGTTTAGACTGTTCCGTAGGAAAAGTTTTTAAACGAGAAAATTGAAAAATGCACATGACAACAGAACATGCAACAAAGATTCAGCAAGCAACAGAACAGAAAAACGGAAACCTAAATACTTAGTACCCAGTAACCTTAAAAAGCATTGTTCAGGGCCATTTTGATGAGGTCCTTTTTGTCGTTTCTTTTTTAATTTCTTCGCATTTCGTTTTTCGTCACGGGTTTGTCGTGTCTATAAAAAAACTTGTCCCTTTTTCTCAATTCCTCTTCTGTATTAAGTTCCATGATTTCATTCTGGTTTGTAAACTGAGTACTATATTTTTAAATAACAATTCTCGTTTACTAGAACTTAAAACTAAAAGTGAAATACACAGCTAAGTCATGCAAAATCGTGCTAAATCGTGCCAAGTGACATTATTTGCGTCAATTTGCCACCTTTTCCAGTATGAAAGAAAAATTTAAAACCTTTATTGCATGTCTGTTGTGAACACATAGTAGTAGCATTTATTTTCAATACCCATATATTGAAAGAAAGTTAAGGCATAATATGTTGGCATCGCCTAGTTCATGGGCAAGCATAGCCTAGTTCATGGACAAGCATAGCCATTATAGCACTTTCAATGTTTGGAATTTTGATGAATACCATTCACATCTGGATATCGACAAAAACTAAAGACAGGAGAGCAATTCTCGATGTCAGCACCTTGACAGCATGTGTTGCTGCAACGCTGAATGGTGTCCAGTTGTTGGTCAGATCTGTAGTAAGAACGCTCGGACATGATTCGCATTCGGTTGCATTTAAAGTCTTTGGTAAGCGATGATAATAATCGAAAAAAAAAATCATAAATGAACTTTCCTAGAAATATTTAAGTTAATTTTCGTATTTGAATTTAGCTAGATTTTTTTAGCTTTCATTTGTCTTGTTAAAAATAATGAGGTGTTACTATAGAACATATTCGTCATTTATTTATTTATAGTCTTAATATATCATAAACATTACGCAATATTTTCAGACAACAGCGAATGTTAGATAGCCAAAAAAGAAATTTATTATTTCATTCGTCTTTCATTTTTATAGACCTAACGGCTGGTGAATAAGGCATACTGATGTGTAACGAATGCGTTTGAAAAAAAATTGGGGCATTAAGACCTATTTTTAGCCCAAAAATATGGAAGTATTTTATTTTTCTGAATTATGGTCAAAAGTAAAGTATTCTAATGGGGAATAAGGAATATCAAATATTTCAGGTAAAAGACACTAAGTAATCTGTGGAATCATCTCAGATGTTTAAGTAAAAAAACGACCTACATGCCCCTCCTTGGTTAGCAATCTATAGTATAGCACACAAAAACCTTTACTATTTCTTAAATGACAGAAATGGGTAAAAATTAAAAAAACCCCAAACTTTCAAATATAATTCGAGAAGTTTTAAATTTTTGAATATATATCGATACCTGCAACAGCAAATAAGATAGACTCGTAAATCCGTAAAACGGTTGTTCCTTCTTCCTGAATTGCACTTAGTAAAACGTGGAATCAATACGGACCAAAAAAGATCTTAATGTCAATACTCAAAATTTTTGAGTTTTGATTCTTTTTCATCCAGTTTTGCCCATGAATTCAGCTCAGGGTTAAGTTTTTTAAATTCTATAACGCTTAAGATAAGAAGAATCATCATAACAATTCTATGTTAAAGATGTCTTATATTAGTCTTTGAATGCATTTTATTTTAGACGTAGACATATCAGCAGATAACATGTCACAAATACTTTTTTTTCTTTGAAAAACTGTTGTTTGTTTTCCTGATAGTTTCTTTTACTTATCCGAGTTATTTTCACGGTCAGTTTTCATGTGTTTGTTACATTTTTTTCTAGAAGCTCTAATGAGCACAAATGCCTCTGGGGTGCAGAAATATAAAATTAATAGTTGTATATCAATAATATTCTTCGCAAGTATTGTCATATTTTCGTTATGTACATAATCGTCACCAGAAATGCATACATCAATAAAATGTTTTTCTTTTGCTAATTTTACCGCCTTTTGAAACATTGTCATTGGCTTATGGAATATCCATTGGAAAATGAAGGATGAATCCAGATGTAATTCTTGTTTGTTTCGAAATATTGCACATGGTAGCCCATGAAATACCGTTCACAATAACAGCTTGTCAGCGCATGGTAAATGTAGCCACGAATTCCCGGATCATCTCCAAAGTTGAAATAAGGTTCATATTTCCCTGCAACCTGTAAATTCTTCTTCAACCTCTGAACATAGCATCAAGTTAATGAAACAATATCTCATTATATTTATTGTCACTTCATTTAGTTTTGTTTTTCCTTGGGGATACTTTTTTATCACTGAATTTCAAGCATTTCATTTGGCTTTTCCTGTATGTTAATTGTGGATCATCAATACCTATTGGATATCAAAAGCAGTTATAATTATTTTGAACCCAGTTATTTTTGGTATTCTACTTCATCTACGAATAAAATTACTATTATCATTCGTCGATGTTAGAAAATTATCTAATCGGTTGTTGAAGTGCGTGAGGTCAGCCTGAAGCAGATGACTCCAAACAATATGTGCCAAAATTAATTGAGCAGAGCGATCATATTGGGGAAATTAATTCTAAAGCTACAGAATCAGAGTTTTCTGAGGTTACAAGTAAAAAAACAATTGTGAAGTAAATTCGTCACCAGTACCTTCTTCATCACGAATGTTCATATTTAAAAGATAATATAATATACAAGACCAAATAATATATGAATTTCAAAGTCTGCAAAATTGCCGAAAATATCACAAATATCACGGTCATATTTTTCTGCAGGAGAAAGCAATTCTGTGAAGCTGGAAACAAATTACAACACTTTCCAAATCACATGAAATCGATACTTTATTTTATTTTTGGCACCTTGTTTTTTAAGCATTGAATGACATTTTTACACTAAATGCAGCCGGACGCGTTAAGTTTAAAGTATTAAATTGAGAGTGTGGTTAAATTTTGAGTTTTGAATATTTACAAAGACTTCTCCTGTTAAAGAAAATTTCCAACTGAATCAAAAATTTGCTCAATAAGTCATTACTGTTTTGTCGTCGACAATGGTCAACGTAACCAGAGTGATCACTGTAAGCACGAAACTGCATGCAATATTGAAACAAGATATAAAAACCACCTAGCAT
This sequence comes from Geukensia granosissima, assembly GCA_032357055.1. Classification (NCBI taxonomy): domain Eukaryota; kingdom Metazoa; phylum Mollusca; class Bivalvia; order Mytilida; family Mytilidae; genus Geukensia; species Geukensia granosissima. Next base: position 13,530 of record JAULBM010125143.1, on the reverse strand, counting down.
AAATTCAGAGTATTTTTACATGTTCAAAATACGGATCTTACGTTTTTAACTGAAATTATAATATGGTGTAAAAGTGGAAGAAGAAATAAGTTAGATATTTGTTAAACAAATTTAGAAAGAAAGTTTTTTAAGAATTAAAAAAAAAACATTTGTACTGAAACTTTATTTGCTTTATCGTTGAAAATTTACTAACAAATGCATGAAGTTATACATATTAGCACCCTTTTGGAAAAGCTTTCGCTACAACCCCGCTCGTCCCATATTTAAAACACACCTGTGTTTGGATTATCAAGACCAAGCTTTTCCCCTAAGAAAAATCCTTTATGAGCCCTTGATAACTTTCAGTGTCAAGTTGGGGTGTAGTTTTCGGTCTTCAACAGCATTTCGTACAGCTAAAGTTAACTATTGATAGATTACAGTTTTTTAAAGTTTTTTTCTTGCATTCATCCTGTCCTCCATTTCTCAGTCGCATTAATCAAAATGTCGCAAGTTATCTTATGTATATCGTAGGCCGATTCAATGAGTTCTATCTACGGAATTATATATTGATCTGCGGAAGTGTTCGGATTTGAAAACTTTAATCACTATCTATTAAATATTATCTATCTAAATACTTTTTTTAGTTTGTGTAAATCATTTCATTTCATTTTATTTCCTTAATAAGACCTCGCAATAATACATAAATTGGAAAATTATTAATTGTCAAACAGACATATGATGACTGTGAATTGTTTAAATATATCGATAGACCTCGAGAAGTTAAACATAGAAAAAACGTGTCCATGGCACACGGATTGCCCCGTCCCGGCCAATAAGAAGTAGCCATATTTTAGACCAGAAAAGTTGAAACACGGTACAAAAAAATTAAACATCAAACCAATGCAACATACAATAGCCGAGGAATCTTTGGCGAAAATTGACGGTTAGACGGACGGACAGGAAGACAAGGGTGAAACATATCAATGCCCCCGTCGCGTAAAATTCTTAAATGTGACTTTTATATCTTTCCAATAAAGACTTTCCGGTCGAAAACATCCGAAAATAGAAAAAAGCTCAACAAGATTATAGAAGTGTAAAGGAAAAAGGTCTATATTGTTTAAGGCATTTTAAATGATTACGTTTATATAATATGCAGTTACATTTTACCTAGTTACTTCTCACTTTTTCTTAATATTCATAAAAGGAAAATTCATGTAAAGATAAAAGAGCTTAAGCCGACGCAGCAAGCTTTAAAGCATTTCTGACATATAGAAATTATGTTATAAAATAGGGCGATAACAATGGCTTAGCATATTTTATTGTAAGATCGCAATCAGGAAAGTGACATTGGAAATAAATGAGTGATTGATTTCATGTCTATCATTTTGAAGGTGAAAGGAAACATAATCAAATTAACATTTCTCAAATGGCTACAGTGTAAATTCGTAATGAAAGACGTTTGACAAACTGCAGCCTGAACTGTTGCAGACTTGATGAAAACCAAAAATAACCTTTGTGAATTTATTTCATTTCAGTAGACCAGATTCACCCACATGTATTTGTTAATGGCCAATTAATCAAAGGTTTTTCTCCGTGTAAGACAATAGCAGACGGTTTAAATAAAATAGCATAAAGCTATCTTTCAGGGTGAATTAATCATAGCCATTTTTCATATAAGTAAAGTCTAGAAAAATGAACATACGGAACATCAGGTACACATTGTCCAAGTTAAGAAATAAAACTCGAATGACAAAAAAGCTCAACAAAAGTAAAACACTTTTTTAAAAACAAGACTAAGGCCAGGTGCTACGGAAGGGTGAGCACTTCCTGTTCAGAGCGCGACTCTTGTATCGTTAATCTCATTTAGGTAAACGTCAATCCATGAGGAGGCCAAACTTGCCTCTTTGTTACAGGTAATAGGTATTTAAACAACTGATAAGAAAGGCGATTAACCGATTAATCGCCTTTTAAAATAACCAGTCCGTTTTTCTGGCACCGCAAACGCATCACCTCATCAATTGACGTTGACAACTATTCAAATACAATACAGTCATCTTTGCTAAGTCGATCCACTTGTGTACCTAAGCATTCCTACAAGATAAAGAGTACCGAAAACGCCAGTTTGTCATTTTTTGCGCAGATAATAATCTGTCCTAATACTGAATTGCTTTACACTTTGAAATGAAATTTTAACACAAGTATTAAATGTGATGAAATCCATGAATATCTTAAGTGAGTTGAAGTGACAGTTCTACACAAAATTTATGAAATTAGAAAGTTTAAATAACTTTCACACTGAAAGTAGAAGTCATTTTATTTTCTTAATAAAGCAATGAAAAGTTATTAACGCGACTAGGCTTCAGTCGTTGTTTACATGATTATTTTTTAAAGTACATTGAATGAATACGTATACTTAAAATTCTTAACAGAAAATCAGTTATAAAATGATGGTTTTTAGCAATGTCTTTCCTTTCTCTATGAGTTCCAGACATCACAGTGGATCAAAAAGGGTGTTTTCCTTTCTCCTAGAGTTCCAGACATCACAATGGATAAAAAGGGTGTGCTTTTTTGTTAGTGTCTGATTTTGATAAATTTCGAATTCTCGGTGAAGATGTGATTTAAGTCCTTCACATAAATCCTATAGCTCTTCAATCGAACACACAGGAGCTTTGGGCATTCGACCCCCTTTTTTAATTTGTGGAGCAAAATAACATATAAAGGAATTGAAAGTTTCTGCGGATCGCTTGGTGGTTTAGAGAGAGAAGGTAATGTGAGCATTTTGACAGAAGACGTGAAAAAATATGATCATGGCGGACGAAACCTGGAATAATATTCCGAAAATCAACAGAAATTTCCTGTCATTTCCGGGTTTTTCATGTTTTTCACGATTTCCGTCAAAACTGAACATGGCTTTCTTACCTTCTCCCATTAAAAGACCAAGCGACCCGCAGAATTTTTCGATTATGTTATATAAGATAACTGCATGTAATAATGTAATTTTTACACCTCAAAATTAAAAAAAATAGATAGAGTCCCATGCCCTAAGCGCCTATGATAGAACAATAAATGACTGTACACAATTCAGAAAGATGAGGATTGTTTTTTGACATATATTCCATAATCTTTCTTTTAAATGTAACAAGTACAAGAGTACTTACCAATCATTTAAAGCCTTGCAATAGAATTGACCAAGACAGAAAAGAGAAAGAATGTTTCAATATCGACGAATTTTTCTCATTCTTTGGACAAGACAATTCGACTTTTCCAGTTTCTGAATTTTTCAATAAAACCCATGCTTAAGATAACCATATGCAGTTTACCACAAAATATGAATTACATTTAAAGAATAATTATGGTTTAAATTATAAAAGTATTTTAAAACTAGCTTATAATAATCTGAAATTGAACAAAAAATAATAATACACACTTGCTAGTATGTGTGACGTCGTATAATGGTAGGTGGAGTTCACTGAGTGTTTAGTGAATTGCGAAATTGAGAACCAAACAGAACCTAAAGTGCCAGACTTGAAATCTAAGAAACTACCTGTAATGATTTCCATCGTTCTCTGCTAAAATCATCAGAAAAAGGTAAATCTTACCTTCGGCTGTCTGAAAATATCTCGTTTGGCACTTTTTGTGATGTTGGAATTTATATAATCTTATTTTATCGTGATTATCTAAAATGACCGAACTAATTGTTATTTGTTACATAACACTGTGACGCCACGACTTTTGATACGTCAAACATTGGGACACTAATACGTTCATATGAACTAATCTGGCAAATAGTGGCATTTTTTCTCTAGAATTGTCACAAAAAATTGCATTAAAATACTGTGAGATACGTAGAGTGAACACAGAATTTAGATATCCGGCACAAAGTCATAATTAATCTTATATGATTTAAACATTGATAATCCTATTTGATACTATCTCAAAAGTCAAATGTTAAAATTTCTCGCCAAGGCTCGAAATTTGAATGTGCGAGAAATTTAAATGTTTTTACCAACTAGATTTTAGAAAATGTTATTATCCATGGTTAACAATTTAAAATTCACCATATATGGTATACATTCCCGAAAGACACAGGGCCTGTTCACATTAGGCTTAATGTAATCCAGATTAACTTAAGCTCCGGGTAAACTTAATGAAGAAATAATTCATGGCAGCCATTAGTTTGTTGATGATTTTAAAATGGACTAGAGGTGTTTTCACATTGACTCATGTAAAACAGAAGCCAACTTATGGCTGCCATGAATTATTTCAATTCTTATATTTAAATAGTTAAATATAAAGAAAAATGCCGTTTATTTTCATATACACTGTGCACAAAATTAATTGTACCCAAAACATATTGTGAAGTCGTAGCACGTGCAAGTCATAAGTTTATTGGAGATTTTTACCATGGGTAAATCCTGTGGACGTTTTCGGGACCCCATATTATAATCAGGATTAAGTTAATCTAGATTAAATTAAACCGAGTGTGAACGCAATGTGACTAAATACACATTTACCTGAGTTAATCCGGATTAACTTTTCAGTGTGAATATGCCCACAATTTGCATCTTTGCTCGATTGTGCACTAGGTTATTTGTCGTTATCTGTTGCCTTTAGTTCAATAGATTTATGGAAACAGATTCTTTAAAAAATCCCTTGCATTTGTCAATTTTATTAAACTTATTGTTGACAAAATAGAAAAGACAACGATTGAAAATGTATAAATATGATGTATACGTATTTTAAAGAGAAACAAAGGACTGAAAAAAACCCACATACACATTAAAAAAAGCCATAAAATAGTCAGTGAAATATAGTTCATCACCATCATTTAGAAGTCGAGTTTTCCTTTTTATAACATAATCAATAGATTTTTGGTATGCCCACCACATAAAAAGCTACGGAGGAAGTGTTTTATGCCAAGTTGATCAATTATACAGATAAATCTACAAGTCAACGAAACAATAAACATGTCTTTCAGAAACATAATGAATGCAGAATCAAATACTATTGGCCGTTCTATTGGCAATTCATTACAACGGATAGAGTTAGTACAAATAGCACGAGGTGACTGTAGCATAATCTATTTCATTGCTGAGCATATGATATATACAACTCTGCGCAGTTAAGGCATCAATAGCTTAACATTACGTTTGTTTTATGTCATTTGAGAAGAATTGGTTTTTGGAAAATTAGAAACATTTCTCACGTTAGATTGATGACGAAATTCTTAATGTTTTAATATTTGTAACGCTATTTATTTCCTTCGTTGTGTTTTTCGATCGAACTATTTATTCGCTGCTTTATTACCCTAGCTTAATTAAGGATAGTATATAAATTTACCGTTGTTGGAAGTTCGTTCACTTAAACTCAGGCGATAGGACAGTTGCTTAGGTAAGTGAAACAACATGATAATACTAATATACTAATAATTATTAAAATCATAATTGGAATTTTCAGTTTTTGCTTTATTTCGTAAATAATAATTGTTTATTTCCACAAAAAAAATATTAAATTTTTTGACATTATTGAATTTTACCTTTTAATTTAAACACCTTCTCATTATTCAAAAAACTTCTGTGCATATACATTTTTTTAGCTTTCAATTTTAGTTTCAAAAAGGGGCAAACATTTTTCATCTTTAAAAAAATAACAATAGTTATTAATGACAATCTATTTAAATGAAAGAGTATGGTACACGCCAGAAAGACACAATCCATTCACGTCGTTGTTTCGTTAGTTTCTTGCCGATTGGCCATGTATTAGTTCCCCTAAAAGTTTCAGAAAGATTTATAACTGCACAAGACATTTTTAACTAAATATCAAATAGCATGTCAATATCGTTGTTAATTCTAAAATCTGTACACAGTTTTTTATCTTGAGCATCATCATTAGGGCTAGTTTTTTAACTGAAACTTACGGTTTAATCAACAATGATATTTGCATACTTGTTTGGTAAATTAATTCATGACGGTGGGACTTCTGTTTTTGTACGTTTTTTGTTTGCCCTTTTTGGTAAGTTTAGAGACTTTCATTTCTTTATTTACTATGTAAAAAGGACTAGCTTATAAGCACCACACATAAGGCTACAAATATTATATTTTGGTATTTGAATAATTTTAATGTACAAAGTCCGATATAATCAGAATTTTTTTCTAAACTACCTGTTCACAGGAGCTAATCTCTGAAACAATTACAAAATTAAGAGTTACCTCCACTGTCTCAAGTTTTGCAATGCATTCTTTGTAAATTATATCTCACAGAAACCGACTAACAGAAAAATACCCGTCAAATTTTGCAATGAAATGACATTTAAACAAAATATCAAATATATATATGTTGGTTTTTGTGGATGAAGGTGTTTTTGCATGATTCTAATGTAGACTAGCACATACGTATCGTCATATTTGGACAAAAATTAGGATTGCTAGTGTGAATTCAACCAGCGTGTTCAAGGAAATTCCCTATCATCTAAGAGATAATAATGAGCTTGCGGTTCTAACGTATCATTTTCAGCTATTCCCTCGGGATAGTAGCTAATCGCGTGATGGCTCATTTTCGATTTTGCTAAAACGGGTTTTTGTGTTACCTTCTTTAAAAAACGATAAATCATCAAAAAAGTTGTTGACATCTGTACCATATCAATGTCCAATTTGATGGCATAATGAAAAACCAACTGAAATGAAATTACGGTTAAATTGTCCAGAAACAATTTTATGAACTAGTATTGTTCTTAGTGTATAATTTCGCAGAGAATGTGCTTCAATTTATTTTCTATTACTAGAATTTCAATTAACAATTAACAGTGAAAGAATATGGCAGTTTGATATCTCGCATATTGCAAATGAATCTTCATGTATTTGATAAGATTTAGAAATGCAAGGCACTATTTTTTAAGGGTTTGTTTTATGCCCCACGCAAATCTAGTGAGTTTAACGAGGAATTATGCAGTGCATAATCTAGAAAAGATGTGGATTGTGTCTTTTGGGCATATATTCCATATTCTTTCTTTTAAATGGTATGGGTAATAACCAATAAGCGAAATATTGGACTGTTTGTCTTATTGAATTGTTAACATTCTAATGTAGATTAGCCATATATCTGTTATTATTAGTCATTTTATATAAAAAAAAATGCTGAGGTAAGGGAGAACTAAAATAAACACCATTTTTAAATTTGCCTATGAATTTAAATAAATTTCAACCATACATTTCACTAGAATAATTTTAATAGATGTAAAGCAATTTCTTCATAAAAAAATTTCGTTTCTTTTTATTGGTCATGGTTAACGATTTCTGTCTGCCCCTTTGGTATCTTCTAATTCCTGTGCATATATTTTAATAACAAATGATACATGATACATGATTCGAAACATCGAGATGATTTTTTATAGTTAATATCCTTAGATATTGGGTACCCTCTTAAATAAACAAGATTCCAGAATCTATCCCTTATTTGCGACAAAAATGTGCTTGTAAATCACTGAGAAAAAGAATGATAAAATGTGATCCGGGAAAACATTATTAGCGGTACTTTTTTATCTATTACCAGGTGAATAAGAAATTTTGTCTCGCACACTTTTTGTATTATATATGTATAAATTGAGGCAAGAACTGCTTATTTTCGTATACAGGTTTTATATGTCTGAAGGGAGCTACAGCTCGTTACAAAGAGTGGGATTCAACTCTTGTTGAAGTCTTGAGAGCTTCTATATTAATTAATTTCCTCTGGTTCTTTCGCAGATGGCATATGGTTTCCTTGACATTGACCCATAACTTCGGCCTTTTAAAAATTTCAAGACTTCAAACCCCTTCCTTACATTAGTAAAGCTCATCAGGTGGTCTTTGATAGCTGAAAGCATACTTCTATTGAATCATTCACGCTTATACTTCCTGTCCTGTACTTATGTCCTGTTAGAGTTCAAGATCATCATGTCGGACTTTACTTTGCAGAGCAAGTTAATTCATTGTTTATTCGTCTTTCGCTAGTTTTTTTTTCTCCAGTTTACATCACTTCTCCCTCCAACACCTTAAAACAAAGGGAAAGCGTCGCATTCATTTCAAGTAGGACCACTTTTCAATGGGAACTTTAAAAGTACTTGTGCAATGAAAGGATAACAAAAGGGATCGCAAAGTAAGCAATGAAATCACGGTGAAAGACTGGAGAATCATGATTTTGATTATGAGGGTTTAATTTATCAATTATCTCTGAAAATAACGACAAAAGGTTAATGTGCATTTTCACCTAGATAATTAAATGGTTTATCGTATTTTAATGGGTTTTTTTTTCAAAGACAAATTGTTAAATTCCACATCAAGCCTTTTTTACACATTCTAATTTGCCGGTTCAAAAACAGCGTGGAGACTAATCTATTTCCATGATTTCAAAACCATAAGTAATTTTGAACATTGTTCCCCAAAAGAATGCAGATTCATCGTTGTATAGTTCACTGTTTCCACATTGGGGTTATATACCTGACCTAATACATTACATTAACAGCCAAACTCATAACCTGAAATGAAATGATTATTGCCAGATTGGAAATGCGGTGGGTGTCTTTGAAGAGACAGGGACTGTTTTTCCTAAGATCACTTACGGTTATTAAATCTGGTCCGCACAATGCCATTACTCATAGAAATATGTTAATATTAGTTTTTTGTGTATGGCGTGTGTTGTCTGGATTTAGAGGTTATCATTTTTATGGTCTCGTCGGCTCGTTTTGTAGAAGACTGTAAGTGGCATCTAGAGTTCCATTAATCGGGTTTTTATGCGGCAAAAAGGATTTTATTCATCTATTTTACGCAAGCTGTTTCAAATTTTATTATCTAGCTATTTATGCATTACTATTTCTTATCTTTCCTTATTCTTTCCTCACTGGGAAAACTGATTGCTAGACAGTTGTTCATCAAATAGTCCAACGAAGAATTTATTCATTTAGGTGAAAGGATAAGAAGTCGAGACAAGAAAACACTTTTAGACCCAATAAGTTTATCTAGTCAAAAATCAAACACTGAAATTCATTATACATCTGTACAATAGACATATAAGAGCAATATCCACCCTAAGGTATCGTACTATTTACACAAGTCTCTATACTATACAAATATAAACTTGTTTCATGTGCAAAGCTAAAAAACATAACAATAGGTATCTGAGTATAGCTTACAGTCCCATGATAACGAACATTTGTCTTGAATAAAAAACAGCAAAACATTACAAGAAATTGAATGAAAAAAATTAGAAAGTAACAAATATCACACTCGCAATAAACGAACTAAACGGGATTGTAACCTTAGTGAGATTCTAATTTTTATGGCAGGAAATCTCGTTCTACATCTGACATAAATAGACAGGACGATCGGCCAATAAGCATAAGGGTCCACAAATTTGAACAAAAATGAGTTTAAACATTACAAGCAGTAAATCCAGAAAAAAAATGTTTTAATCTAATATGCTGATATGTTATTTATTCAGATGTTTACGACAGAACATCATTCTTTTATAGACGGAATCAAAATAGATTTTGAAATTACAATTTATCTTTTATTTTTATAAGTTACGCTTGAGGGTTTACTGGCAATTATTGCGCGTATAGATTCAATCCTTCTTTCTGTTCCTCTGACTGTTCTACTGCTGAATGTCTTATGTTTCTGTGCCAAATATTGTTAATAACACATATTATACAAAGATTGCTAATTTTATCTTTTAACAATATTGGTCCAAATTTCCCAAGTTTAAAAGACCACAATCAATCAGTTGATAAAAAAACTCCATGTACTGTTGGTAACGAAATCAATTGAAAGTAACAAATTTCATTTGTTTGATATCAAAGAAAGATAAAATAGATTGTATACAATTTCCTAAGAATTAAAAAAGAAAAAAATGACCATTGAACGGATAAAGAATAGATTCTCAATTAAATCAGTTGATTAAGCCCACCAGACTGACAGAAACAGATTATTTACCAATTTACACAAGACACAGGACTGAAGTATTTCCCACTAGGGAATTCTTTATTGCTACCTCGACGAAAGCACTACACTGGAGCCACATCTATAGGTCTGAAAAGACTGATTCAATTTAATCAAGTATTGCTTTACAACCTTAGTCTTCATTACAAGTGACCGTTGAGCAACTATATGCATAATTCAATTGCACAAAGGACTGCATGGTTGACATTCTATGCATTTGTCTTGCAACGCGAGTTAGAGTTGGTGACTTTGAGGCGTCATTTCTCGTAAACTAAATCGTATAATGCATAAAGCATAAATAGAAGTGAACGAAAACCGAAGGGCCATAAAGTTTGAAGTTTTAATATGAAGAAATACCATTTTTTGTAAGCATTCTTAATTTAAACAAATTAATTATGTATAGTGCATCGCATATGTACTTGAAAAGTAAAAATGATGTTCCAAATCTTTTCGACAATAAACTTTTACATGTTCTAGGCATCACTGAATACTTTGCAAAAGTTAACTTTCTCTCATTACGAGAACGTGTAAAAGTATGGCATTTGTATATTTCGAATACTCTATTACAGAGAAAAAGATACTTTTCAAAGAAAGCTTCCTTCTTTATTTATGATCTTTCTTAACAATTAAGAACCATTAAGTGAAAATAAAATACCACTCGATTTATAAACCATACTCCAGACAAGAACAATGTTTAGGTCAAATAATGATTTTATACCAAAGTAAAATCGTTACGGTGGTCTCGAATAAATTGCATGTGTACCGAAAATTCTCTTCAAAATAGAAAAAAATCTTATATCCTGGAAATGTTTTAGTCAGGAACATTTATAGTATATTTTCGAAAAAGGTTGATTAAATTCATTAATCCATTAATTCGATACAAGGCAAACCAGATGAGAATAAAGTTGAGCTTCCTTTCCTGAAGTCATGCTGGTATTTCAATCACGTGGAAATATAATGTGTAATTGTTCATTAAACCACTTAGCTCAATGACTAAGGCTTGTGGAAATGCATTAAGTAACTTACTTGCTGTAAAGAAATTAGGATTTTCATGGCATAAACAGTGGTATGTTCGATACCTACGACTCTCTCTTAAGAGAAATGTTGGATATGTAAATAGTTTTCTTTTTTCTTGTTTTTTTTGCATTTGTTTGAACGATTGTTTCCGTCTAAATAGATTCTACAGTGTAAGGCATTGTGCGACGTAATTTTAAAAACACAGAAGATTTTCTGTTATGTTTGTAGCTGAACTTATCATTGTAGATATATTCTTCTTCTATGCAAATAATATTTCTTTAAGTTGTAAAATACTTTTCAAGTGATGTAAAAATTATTTTCCATGGCTTTGTTATTTGTGTGTTGATTTCTTTGCGTATGCTCATCGAATTATTCCAAAGTAACTGAATTAAATTAATAAAAACATGAAAGAGTTAGATGCCTATATATTTTAGCGCTTTCCATGAAATTCATTTCATCAAAATTTAAAGCTAAATATTGGACGACCAACATCAAATATTGTAAAAAGAAGTGCTCATATCCAAAATAAACCAAAATAGGCAGCCAAAATCCAACGGAATGGACATCTACCGTGTCCAATACAAGGAATGAAACATTTTATTAAATTACTGAGAATCGGTATAAATTTTTAACAGGTGTTTTTTATCTCAAATGCACGATTTTTTTTCAAATAAATCATGTAAATTCTGCCACTCTCTGTCGGTGTCTTCCATCAACGTTATATCCCAGTTTTCGTTTAGTGTAAACAGAATCCATTCAATTTACTATAGCTTTGTGACCGGAAACATTTTCCCCCACTAAACTTGCTGAGTTTCATAGCGTAACTTTTTTCAGTGTAAAATAAGAATTTTTTAGGTAGGCTCACAATTAAATTGAGCATTTTGGATCAAGATCATGTTATTGTTTAAATAACTTTTATGAAATCGGTCTTGTATCATTTAGTTGCTGATACAACCACCTGTTTACACTATTAAACCTTCTTTTTTTCAAGAGTAGTGTAAGTGAAATAACTCAGTTTACCCTACCAATTCTGTTGGTATGTTTGGGTATCACCATTTATCACTATTCATTACAAATACAGGAGAAAAATTTCAATAGATACTATGACAGGGGAGGCATTATTGCCACCGATTAATTTTTTTTCAAGTTTTTAGATTTTGTTTTTTTAATTGTACAAAGTTAATGTAAACAAGCGTTAGATGCTAAATAATAAAGATTGCGTTGAGTGAAAACGGTTATCATTAAACACTTTGGAATTACTTTCTTGTTGAGACAGATTTTTAATATACATAAAAACATTGTAAAAGAAAAACTTTGTTTTGCTCCATAAATCTGTTTTGTTTGGAAATAACTTTTACATAAAGTGTTGCTTTTATGTACTTTTTTATGTCTCATTAGTGCATAACCGGTTACAGGAAAATATTGATATGTAATGAGGAGCTAACCATGTTGAAACCATCATGTTAACTGTCGAGACGGCTATAAAATATTCATTTTCAAGAATCGACAGATTTATTGTCGACGGCAAAAGAATTTAAAGTCTGCGGGGAAAGTCTGTATGAATCACGTAATGCAAAGTTTAATCACTTCAACAGACTTTCAGAAAACTGCATTTTCAACAATATTGTTGAAGTTAAAGTTATATTCATCACATTTTGAAAATGCTAGTTGAATTTTTATCAGTGATAATTTATAAAGAATACCAAATTCCTGTTTCAGAATCATCGATGAATTTGAAATAATTTTGTTTAACTTCTAATGCTGTATTCTGATGAAGACTATAAATTCTAAGGCCAATTAAGAGACTTGTATTAGATTACGATAGCTTTATTTAAATAAATACACTATATTTGCAACCTAAATGTGTTAATTTAATTGCTCTGCAATATTGAAAAAGGCAAAAAAGGAAGTAAATCGAGGACATCAAGATGAAAAATTCTTAATAATATTTGATTTCATATCTGTGTCTGATTATAAATAAGGTCAACAGTTTTTTTTCTTATTCAGAACATTTCTCGAAAAATGGTAAAAAATAAAGTTATCAGTACAAATATAACAAAACGAGATTATGTAAAACTGGTATATCAGCATTTTATATGCATTAGTGTTTCCAAAAGGCTACTTCGTCTTAAATCAAATTTATCCTTGGATTTTTCGAAAGGAATGAGATTCGTTCATTCTATTAAGTAAATAATACTTGTGAAAATTTTAGTTTAGGGTGAAATAACTTAAAATAAGCTATAATAAAAGGAATTCGAAGATACCAAAGGGGCAGACAGAAATCGTTATGTCGAAAGACAGACAAGACCATGGCCAACAAAATGAAACGAAAGACAAACATAGAACACACAACACTACACTGAAAGATGGAGTAACACGAACCCTATAAAAACCAGGGTGAATTCAAGTGCTCCGAAAGGGTAAGCAACTCCTGCTCCACTTGTGGCACCCGTCGTGTTATTCAGTTGTCAAAGCAGGTGTATAGTCACAATCGATGTTAGTCACAACCGGTATAGGAACGGATTCGTATTCATGACAGTCGGAAGATATCCATTGTCATCTGTGA
>JAULBM010125142.1:0-30010 GCA_032357055.1 Geukensia granosissima | reverse complement strand
AATTGACGGACGTACGTACGGACGTACAGGGGTAACACTTAATGCCCCCGACGCCTAAAGGCGGGGGCATAAAAAACTATGATACTTGACCGACCGGGATGAAATATGCCAAAAATACCGTTTCCTTCACATAGATCATAGACATGATAGAGGCTTCAGGGTTAGTTGACCTACCAAGAAGACATATGCAAACTTTATAGAGGCCATCTCATAGATACTTCAGGCCAGGTTTCAATTCATTGGTTGAGCTGTTTCAGAGAAGATTTTAAAAAGATTTGAATAATCAGAAACAAGAACTGCCTGGGGAAGCCTGGTAAGTTTAACAACAAAGAATGATTGATTGAATGTTGCTTAACATCCAGCAGCAAATGTTTCATGCATATTCAGGATAAGAGCAAATTAATGAAAGATAATGAATGAGCCCTGCTTTGTACAAGACCAATGTGCTGAACTGGATTTTTAACATGCTTGTTTAGGAAGTTTTTCCTATGATCTTGTTGTCGATATTTCTAGAATTAGTGGAGCTTGAGTCAGTATGGCCGTAATACTGGAAAATATCATTTAAGTGGTCATTGGACGTTGTTGTGACATTGCCAATAAAACAGTAACAGAAGTTTCAAAGGTCTCAACTGAAATTATCATCAGCATCACAGCTCAGAGACACTGATGATAATTTCAGTCTCAACTTTCGACACATTATTCTGACTCTGTACTCCTAAATGCTGTGTGCTTAGTTGAGAAGCAGCAAATCAGATTTTTAATGTATTAGCCAATATGAAACAAGAATCGGCCATGGCAGCCATGTTTTTTATCTAAACAGGAGGTAACTTTGTTAAGAATCTCCCATAGCTGCTGCCTGTAAGGTTTTGTGCCATTTGGCCCAGTGGTTTCAGAGAAGATGAAAATGTAAAAGTTTACTGACGACAGATGCCAAGTGATGACAAAAGCTCACATGGTCTTTACCAGGTGAGCTTTAAACACTTCTGTTACAATTTACCTGCGCTGATACACTTAAAGGTTCTTTATATTTAGGATAACACAAGCTGAAGTTTCCACGGATGTCAGCTCTCAATGAATTGTAACAGGAATCATTCTCTGTAGAAATGGCTGATGAACTTGCTGACACTATTGAGGTACTATCCTCTTTCTTCTCTGGTGCTTCAATGGAAAATATCAAAATTATAAATTCTGCCAAACAATTTTTGGTTTGATTTTTGATAAATTGAACACATTTTATCTTCAAAACACAAGATTTCGATGTATACAATTCAGAGAGATATTTTAGAAGCTCTGAATCCAAACTGTGTGCTTCATAAAGCACTGATGTTGATCTTCATTGCATGTACATGCTTCCAATATGTTTAGGTGGTTTTTGGTTCGAAACATTCTTTTTCTCCAACAGCCAAAATACTATTTTCAGCATCAACTACTAGTCAAATGCCCATGGCTGAATTTGGTCTAGACTAGAAACCAGCAGCTCCACACAGCCTTTAATCATTCACCTGGCAAAAGGTGACTTTTTTTTATCAACTTTGTACTATTATGGCATCTATTTACTCTTTACTAAGTTGAATAAAGACAGCCATCATTTCTGTTTGGCAAATAATTCACAAATCAAGAACACAACCATCTAACAATCATTTTTGCAATGTAAAAATGCAATCAACTTTGTGGTTCCTGATAAAAAGATATTGGAAATGAGGACCAATCAGAGTACATAATTGGTCCTGGCAGTCATGTTAAATTTTTGATCAACACCAAAAAAATAATTCTGATAAAAGATCTGCCTAACATTTTTTCCAAGTTAGGTTGAAGTCTGTTAAGTGGTTTCAGAAAAGAAGATGAAACTGTAACTCGCATAGTATCCAATGTTTTGGTCTTGGCAGTCATTTTGAATATCCAATGTGCAAACAATTCACAAATTAAGTGTAAGACCATCTAAAAATCATTTCTGCAAAATAACAATTCAATACTCTTTGTGATTTCTGACAAGAAGAGGAATTTGTACCAATAAGAACACATAATTGGCCCTGGGTATTAATGATGAAATTCAATATGCACCAAAAACAAAACACAAACCTGGTCCACCTGCCTAAATTTCTAGAAAAAGATGAACATGTACACTAACATGTACATTGGGTCCACTGATGAACTAATTTGTGTCATGATGACCATTTACAATTTCCAATCTGCAAAGAATTCACAAATTAAGTTCAAGACCATCTAACAATCATTTCTGCAAAATAACAATACAATACACTTTTTGGTTCTGACAAGAAGATTTTCTTAATTTTAACCAACCAGAACACATAAATGGCTGTGACTTTTATGTTGAATTTAAGATTGACCAAAAAAAACACAAATCTGGTGAAGGATAAACTGCTTAAACTTTCTGCCAAGTTAAGTTGAAATCTGTTCATTGTATTCAGAGATGAAAATGAAATATTAAAGTAAACAGACACTGACTGTGGACACAAAGTAATGATAAAAACTCACATTACTCTTTGGGTCAGGTGAACTAAAAATTGTAAAATTAGTGAGGTTATATAAAAATAGAGGTTCCTATGAGCCTGTATTGCTCACCTGACAGAGACTGCTCAGTGATCCTTGCCAAGAAGGAATGTTGTTGACTCAGTAGATTCTGAGAAGATTTTTTAAACTTTAACTAAAAAATGTCTAATAAAGGCAATAACTCCAACAAGAGTTAAGGAATTTTCTTGATAATTGCGCTAGATAGATTTCATCATGCTGAACACTTTAACCCTTGGTCAGAATTTAGCTAAAGTTAATGGTTTTTGAAATATTTGCAAAAATCTTATGTCTGACCCCCTATGTTTTGATTTTATAAAAGTCAGCCATGTTTTTTAATTGATCAAAAATCTAAACATAGACTTTGTGCAGAATACCCTAAGGAACAATCACTAAGGACCTTAGTCTTTTAACTCGGGGGAGTAATGATTTAACAGATGAACAGAATGAGCTTATATTTAAACACGTTTTCGAATACATAAAACATTCTCGTAGGTTCCTAGTTATGTAATTTAATTAATTTCAACAGAAGTCGCACTCATCATATATTCACATATACATATTTCATGTATTTATTTTTCATTTTTTCCATTCATACTTATTCTCCTTTGCGTGTTTGTTAACCTTAACTATAACATAGTGTTTTAATGTATTGCATGCTATAAAATATTATTGTTACATATTGTAAAGGGAGAAGACTTAATAAGTATGATTTACTTTTGTCTTATCCGATTTGCATGTCTTGGCAAATAAAATATGTTTAAACTAAATCTGTGCCAGAATTTGACAACTGCAAGCCAATAGTAATTTATTATCCTGTTACACAAAGATTTGTCAGCTTGATTTAATGTTTTAAATCTACATTGCAAACAGAGAATTGTTTCATGAATAAAAATAATGTTTACGATATATGTAGTATCTACGGGAGCCGGTTACGACCAATTAAAAAAAATATATCATGTTTTAATTTCGACATCCATGTCGAAATTATTGATTGATTGATTGAAAATTAATCATTCAGATTGCCCAGTTATGTGCTTGACGTCCAATGGCAAATATTTCATGCATAATCAGGACGGAAGCATATTAATGATGAGTGATAATGAATTATCCCTGCTTTGAACTATATTACACCAAACAAATTTTGCCACAACAAAAGTGAATCTCTATCAAATGTAAGATTCACAATGAAATATATCATATTATATATCGTTGGAATTCTATTTTTTGCAGCAGATAAATTTCTACATAGGGTGTAATGACAACATATGAGATTTTAAGAATATAGTTGAATTTTTTTTCTGTCTATAAAACAGAAGAACGATATGTATCTATGAAAACATACCATTTTGAGACAGATCTTTTCGATGTCAAAAATTTAACTTAGAGGGTAATGGGGAAAAATTGTGCCAAAGAAAATCTGACATTTAACTGCAGGATGAGTGGCGGCAAAAATTAGAATTCCAACGATATATTACATGACATACTTTATAGCTGAACTTTTGACTTAAGTCGTGGCAAATTTCAATTTGTGTACTTTAGACCGACACGCGAGCCGGATTTTTAACGTACTTGCTCACAAAAGCAACAGTCCGCAAGAGGACGTGCCGCTGTAGTCGTATACATTATTCTGACTCTTGGCTGACCAGTCTTTTCTCCTACTCCTAAGCTGCTTAGCTGAGAAGCAGAAAATACCAATTGGAATGTCTTTTGTTTGATCATGACCTTCCGCATTCAGGGCGAGCACGCTAACCATTACACCACAGAGGCGCTATATGTCGAAATTAGGGATGTTAGCTGCTGACATTAAAAATAAGAAGGATTTTAAAAATCTCATGGTTGCTCTTAAGATCTTTTAAAATTTATTAAAATTAGCAGAAATAAATGATAGGCCGGTGTGCTCGTTTCCAACATACAAACATTTGAATATTTGGTGGGGAAAAGGATCGCTCTTGATTCTACATAGGTTTTGCCTTACTAGGTTTTTTTTATTAAAACCCAAGAAGAAATAATAAGAACTTCATAAAAACTCTTTAGATGGCGTTTTAAGTGTGTTTAATATAATTATGAAAAGAAAAGAGGGGGTCACTAGGCAAAAAATATCTATGCTACAAATTTGGGAAATCTAGAGATGTTTGAAAATCGTAGCAAAATGACTGAACGTAAGCAGTGAACATTCTTAAGACATCCAACGTCCAATGGCAAATATTTCATGCATATTCAGGACGAGAGCATATTAATGAATGATGATGATGAATGATCCCTGCTTTGTATACTAGACCGACACGCTGAGTCGGATTATAAACGTGGTAGCTCACGAAAGCAACAGTCCGCAGGAAGACATGCCACTTTACCCACACACATTATTCTGACTCTTGGCCGACAAGTGTTTGCTCTTAACCTTAATGCTGCGTGCTTAGCGGAGAAGCAGCAAATACCAATTTTAATGTCTTTGGTTTGACCCGGCCGTGGATCGATCACACGACCTTCCGCACTCGACATCCGGGGTAAAGAATAAAGCCGTTGGGTTTCTCCGCCTGCAGGTAGTACCCCTGCTAAAGGGGCGTCCGTTGGTTGGGCGGGATGTATAAATTCTGAACTCGTCGTTAACGTTACCGCTGTGCCACTTGTTTGGAAAATGTCAGCACGTTAAAGATAACTTTGCAACAACTCGTATTGAGTGGTCCGTAGGTGACCAATTGCTTCGGCTAAATTTCCCATCCCTACCCAAACAGTCCCAATTTGGCATCCCTTGGCTATTAAATTCCCCGGCCTTACCCCCTGCTAAACCCCTTTTATGATTTACTTAGCAAGTCGCCGGCTGTTGGATAGTGTAAAAATATTGTGGATAATAACCTGTGCAAGTGGTAACGTTCGCCTTGGTTTGAAGGGATTGAATAATCAGCAGACAGATATTACAGGGAATTGTCAGTTGGAATTAAAATTTTGTATATAGGTTTTGGGGAAAGCAAATCATGTATATTGCGAAATTGGTCGTATTTAATATTATTTGAAATTGTTTATGAACTTTATTTGATGTCATATTATAATAAATTTTTTGTATTGTTTTTCTATACTGAATACTGGGCACCGGAGTGGTTTCAAGGGCTCGGCCCACAGAGCTGACCTAGCGCGATCCCCAGGTGGCAAATAGGGGAGCCCTTTCTTGGGGGTGGGTTGGCTGTCAGGTCATAATACGGAATGACTGGCCGTGGACCATAGTGGATGTCTGATTTATAATTCTGGAAATGAGATTAATAGCCTTGTAAACACTGAATATGTGCAGGCTGTTTTCTGCACTCTGTTATAGTTTTACCTATGGTTGCAAAAGGAAAGATTTTGCCTTTTTTTCATGAAAATCTGTGCCATGATAAAAAGAATCATGAAATCCAAAATAAAAATGTATATCCCAGTTTAAACATGTTTAAATTATGGACCGGAAATGTTGTCTGACTTAAAAATCCGTCCGATGATGGAAACAATATCCGGACGCCTTTATTTTCGTTTGTCTCCCAAAGTAACCCAAACGAAATAATCATAAGCGTGGATGACATATGTGACTATGCATTGTACCTATTGAACACAGAGGTAAAATGATTAATACATCCTGGAAGGAAGAGAAGCGACACACAAAAGAGGTATTTTCATTTAAATGTATAGATTGTTTGATAACTTGCTCTCGTCCTGAATGTGCATGAAAAATCAATCAAATGGTCCTAACCGGCTTCCGTATATATCTAAACATAAAAATTAACAATACCACAATTTTCTTATAAACAACATCTTAATTTTCTGTCAAACGATTTATGCGTAGACATTGTGCATATGATAAATTAAATGGAGAACGGAGGATTAAAAGAATAAGAACTGCATGTGTTGTAAATACTAATAAATACTATTATAGCAGTATTGTCGCACTCGAGATTTTCTAACCAAGACTATTCGTATAGGTTTTATTTCATAAAAAACATTCAAATTGCCCAGATATGTATTCAATGTTTCCTCGTAATCTCTATTGTTTGTGTTCTTTTATCTTCTTGTCCCTGATTTTTCCTTGTCTTTGATTATTTTTTCTAGGAATAAAATATATTTATTTCTCAATATCAACTCTGTGTGAAAAGGATCAAGTACTATGTTGACGTACCATAAAGCCAATCTTGGTGTGATTAATACAATAATGTAAGCAGGAATAAGTAGTATTATATCAATCAATAAGTTTTTAATTATAAAAAAGTTATTAATAGCTTCTTCGTCAAAAACACCTTTATGAAATCGTGTTCTTTGATGTTGTTTAATACTATTAAATATGGTTAATATATGATAGCATCCCGGGGTTCTAAATAAAAAACTTTGAGGCTAGTGGGGTTTCATCTATACAAGGCTAATTTTTTTTTAATTTAAAAAAAGGCATGACAACAAATATGGACAGCATATACATCTTTATATTCTCTTTAAATGCCATATAATGTAGAAATTTACAATAAAACACTGGCAATGACGATGTATTTTGTTTATAATGAGATGCACATAAACATGATAAAGGCATCAGACGAGTTCAACTTACTTTGATGCTCGAGGTCACCTTAACGACTTCATCAAACATCTTTCCACAAGGTCATCAGCAAAGATCCGGATATTTTTATCCAAATCACTATTACAAAATTATTTTGATATCTATAAGGTCAATAATATTCAACGTCCCATATGAAACTAAGAAATTATTGACCTATGTCCAATGTTCTACCCCCCCCCCCCCTCCCGGGCGGTCGGAGTAACGCGAAACGCGGTTTCTACGCCTTCAGGTAGAACCACTGCTTAAGTGGCGTTCGTTGGTTCGAGCGTGATGTTTTAATACTCAACGTAATGTATTGAGGGAAAGAATAGGCACTAGGTAGATCCGTCCTTTAGGACAAGTCCTCTAAAATGTCATCCCTGCTTGTGTGAAATGTAAAAAAACACAATTACCAATGTTAGTTTGATATGGAGCATTAAGGTTTGCTTAATGTGCATTTCAGGAATAACCTCTCATCAGTAGCATTAGAACCAAAACGTAGGAAGTCCAAGATCAAAATATAGCAAAAGAGGCACTCATATATCCAAAAAAATCGAAATGGGAAGCCAAATCCGACGGCCGGGACAATTCTCAATACTCCTGAGGGCAGACTTTGAAGGCGTTACAAAGGTAAATTTTCAGACCCAATCCAACATGTTGTTTTTGCAGTGGCAGTCTAAAAATCCCCCTTACTGGTCTACATACTAAAATTTTGTTTTGTAAAATGTTTCCATCCTGAATATGACCGAAATATTTCCCACTGGACGTTAAGCAGCAATCAATCAATCAATCAATCAATCAATCAACCATATGTTCTTTGTCAGTGATTCGGACGCTCATTGTTTATTTTTTTCATGAATTAGACGATTTTGCAACAAGTCTTCTCTATCATTTGACGGACAAGCGTTCTTAAGGGTGGATACAGAGAGTGATGGTTGGGATCAGAATCTCATTTAGGGGATTTGAAAAAATATGGAGTTATATGGTAAAATATTGGTCCTAAACATCTCCACATCTGGTTACGTTTAAATATATAGCTGGATCCCATGTTTTTTAACGTCTGGAACCACCAGTTCCCCTCATTCCCCATTAACACATTACAATTTGTTTTTTTTATTTTTAGTATTGTGTCCGGTGCCTATACTGGCTCTCTTTATTAATCAGTTACTTTGATACTTACTTCATCAATCAATTCTCAATCAGGCAGGTTTTTTGCAATCCTTAATATAGTTTTAGATACAAAAATTCCGGCGTTGTCCATTTTTTTTTTTTTTTGTTACGTCAGGGGTTAATGGTGGTTAACATTTATGATTCTTTCTTCAGCCAAATATCCTTGCTCTTCCACAAGATGTATCTAGGTATGCCTGTTTAATTTGTACGGTTACAAAATACGAGTTTACCAATCTTGAATAAATATGGTAAATTTTACAAGCGCGAATAAATCAGAGTCCATGGGATGGATATATGTCCATAATTGAAGGTCTTAGGACAACCGGTTGATGTTGGTAATTTATACATTTTGGATGGCTGTCTCATATCCAATCATAAAACATCTTTTTCTATACTGATAGAGAATCTTACATTATTAACAAATTGTTGAAAATTTTATATTTTCTTCATCAAGATAGTTAAACATTCAAATTTCTGGCTTTGGCGAGAAATTTTATAGTTAAATATAGAAATTGTAGAAAATCGAATTATTCATGTTGTAACAATTTAAAATGTTGTTTCCCTTTTTGTTTAATGGCGCTGACAAGTATTGGATAAGATATGGAATGGAGAAGTAAAAAACTGGTCATTTAGAGTTAAAGGAAAACTGAAAAGTGTCAATATGAATCACCTTTGTGAATTTGATAGATTTATGATAAAAGTATTATAAAAGATATTGAAAACTTGTGTTTTAGTACTAATAAAGATGATTGGTTTAATAAAATTATGTCAAATGACGTTAAAAATTACGTTCATATAGAAGTTCTAAAAATGTTTAGTGTGTAGAAAAATATTTGTGTAATAATATGCCTGGTAAATATAAGAGTGCTTTTTCGAAATTTATAGGTGTGGTGTTGCATCTTTACCAACTTAGACTGGAAGATATGAAAATTAAAATGTCGATAGACGAGTTTCTTTTAATTGTAATAATGAGGTAGAAGATGAGAGACATGTGATACTGCAATGTCCTGTCTATGCAATTTTACGTAGTGTTGCTTTCAATCATGCTATTTGTATTAATGGAATTTTATTAATATGTCTGATGAAGAAACATATATTTTTATGTTAATTTATGAAGATATGCAATTTTATACTGCCAAAATCTGCTATGAAATTTAAAATTTAAAATTGCAAAGAAAATGTATTTTATATTCTTGATGATAAGTAGTTATGTTTTTACATTCGTCTCTCATAACTCTTTTTAGAGTGACTTTTGTGAATGTTAACAGTACTTGAATTATATTGTTTGTAAATACATATATGTTAATTTGTGTCAGATAAGGCGAGACTCAAATAAAATATTGTCTTGTCTTATCTTGATAATCACTGCACGCGGGTCGATATAATTTTTAATAAACTGGTCGGGAGGCCTGAAAACCACATAAGAATTAAAGAAATTATGTTCAGTGTTAACGCACTGTTGAAATCGATGATTTTTAAAATTATTTAACATATATGTCTTCTTGCAAAAAACTTCGATCACTAGAAGCCGAATGTGTTAACATAATAATAAATCAATAATATGGCCTTATTTTGTTGGTTTTTGTACTCGGCCTTAACGTTCAAGCCGTATATTTACGTACGACTCAAATAAAAGAAAAAAGGAAAATAGCCTGTTCTGTGTTTATAACGAAAGATGCCCTAAAGATCAGCTGGGATCTATTGTTTTGTCTGATTGATGTTCAGTCACATTACTCCGTTAATGAATATAGTTTATTCTTTTATGTCTTATAAATTATTACTTATTTTTTTAGAACTTTGACCGGTCAAGTCACTTTTTGTTATCAATTCTTTAAATCTACGAGATTGCCTTTCCTTCTCTTTAACATGTTTAATATCCGGGTTTTTTCCCAACTAATCCACTTTCATTACAAATGAAAAAGATAGACTTATTGATGAAAAGGATAGACTACAGCTCATGCTTGTTTTTCTAGCTTGTGGCAGCAATTTCCAAATAACGTAACGTTTTCCTGTCTTTGTTTAGTTGAGTGATCCTATTTTCAGTACATGTACTTATACTGAAGAGATTTTTCAATGTTTTTTATATGGTGTACAGGTTCAACGTTAATAGTTTCTTTAACAATATAACACACCGATTGTAATATGTCCCACAAGTACTGACTACTGCTCTTTCCAAAGAACAAAATGAACTGATATTTTAAAGTGTATTTGACTTTATCAAAAGGTCGGAAAGATTCCTTCTTGTATAGTGTAATTGTCAGTAGATTTTGAATCCACATCCACTCATCGTTTATCCTAATTTTCCTTTTCATTTTACGTACATATGTTTTTAGGATATTAAACTGTAATCAAGTTTTATAGTAATTATGTTTGCATGCTAATATTGTTATTGTTAATATTGTTTTTGCAGAAGACTACATAAGTAGTAATTACTTGTGTCTTATCCGCTTTGCTGTTACTTTGTAGCAAATAAAATAATATTATTTTAAAACTAATCCAATAAGTCTGTCTTGGAACAGGCATATCCATCAAGCGGTGGGGTTTATCTACTTTCGTTAGATCCAGAATTAGTAATCTCTTATTTTTTGTGATCAAACAAAAAAACAATGAAATGAATCAGATTAATACCGTTAATTGACACTGAATTGAAATGTATTTGAACAATAGAAAAACTTGTACATTTCACCGGATGTACCTCAGGAATAAATACTCAAAATTGTAGAAGCATTCTTAATTCAAAACTCCCAACAAGATAAGTATTCGAAAACATTACGTCGAATGCTTTTAATGTTGTATTGTTAAAAATCGTCATGAAAATGTAGTGTAAAGCTAAAATCCTTTTTAAGTTAAGTAGAAATAAGAATGTCAATATAAGTGCCAATTTCTAGCTCTAGTTCAAGGGAAAAAATAATATTGAAACTATAGTAATTTCGGTAAAAACACCTTTCAAAAGTGTGTAGATTAGTGACGGAACACCAACATCAAATATGGGCGGTTTAACGAGGGTAAACCTCTTTCTACAGTCCAGTGGATCCAATCTGATTTAAGTCTGCAAAATGAGTATTTAGTACTTATATCACTGTTAGGCTGTGTCTACTTTTTTGCGTCCGGTGAATTTTTTCAAAACTATCAGCCAGCAAGGACAAAAAACACAAATGCAAAAACACACATTCTTTAGGATAGATATGTCAAACAGGCCAACATTATTTCATAAAAGTTGAAATCTATTTTTGCAATTAATCTATTTTGAAATACATGTTATGTATATCTAAAAGATCACGCTAAATTTAAAATCAGCGATTATTTCATGTATGAATAAAATAATATAAAATTTATCCTACTTGTTTAACAAATAATTTTTAAAAAACATTTTTGTGTGTGTTTTTTACCTCAGTAACAACAAAACTTACATGCACGCGGACGCAATACAAAGAAACTATGGCATCATTAAAATATAATTTAATGTTAGATATATCGGATAAAATTGGCAGTATTTAAAACAAGACATCTTTCAATATTTCAATAAATACTTCTAAAGTGACCAATGAAATTCTGTTTTGGAGGTTTTTCAAAATTTTTATTCTCAATTGATATTCTTGACACTGAACGAATAGATCCGAATCTAATGGGATACTTTTTACTATCCGTGTCCAATCCTTATGCCTCGTATTTTGTCCTGTTGTGTCAAAGTTTATGTTATGCATTGCAGTGTTCACGACTCTGTTGTGTTTCAAAGTACTCACAAGTCTATTCTATAATGTAAAGTTCAGGAGTCGCCTGTCTCGTTTAGTGAACGAGTCTTCTATGTCTTGTAGTTTTCTCGAGTCGTCTGCGTTGCGTCGTAATATTCGTGGGTCTGCCATTTTTTGTAGTGTCATCGAGTGTGCGTTGTGTCTCGTAATGTTCGTGAATCTGTCATGTCTTGTAATGTTCTCGGGTCTGCATTGTTTCTCGTAATATTCTGAGTCTTCCATGTTTTATAGTGTTCATGGATCTGTTGTGTCTTGTAGTGTTCAAGTGTTCACGAGTCTGCATGAATCTGCCATCTCCCGTAGTCTGCCATGTCGCATAATGTTCAAGAGTCTGAAATATAGCTTGTAGGTACAAAATCAGCTTATTTAATAAACTTATTAAGTAAAAATACATAATTTAGCAGGTAGAAAGAAAACCGCCACATAGAATTTTGATATAAAAATGGTATAAACAGCTTCCACTAAAAGAGTTTTAAAACTTCACTTTCACTTAGAAAAGACACTCCATCTTAAATCGATTGTCAGAGGACAGTTACAATTAAGAGAAATTTTAGAAATCACTTCAAATATCATCATGATATCCTGGAGATCAGGGACTAGGAAAAATATGAATCATATTCTAGGAAATAATTTCTTTTCTTTAAAAAGTGCAAAGTAATGAATTTCAAGCATCTGTAGAAGAAGTGTTAAAGATGTTTTAGCGATCTTTTTGGATCATGCTTTGTATATTTATCGATAACGCGAAAGAAACCAAAAGACGACAAAATCGATTATTGTTTATCGCTCTTCTTTGCAGAAAGAGGCTAAAAAAGGAGCAAATTAAATTATTAATCCCCATCAAATTAACAACTTAAACCTAACTTCGACCAAATAAAAATAATCAATGCATATTAACATGAAAACAAATAAAAATCAATTCAGAGTACTATAAAAAAAAGAGATGAGGCATGATTGTCCCTGAGACAGCCATCCACTAAATAACAGTCGAATCTAAACTTCTACAGGTCCCATTGCGGCCTTCAACAATGAACCAGGGTCCACACCATAACGGAAGCTGTGAAATACCCTGTAAACCGTTCAGTAATTATAACTCCTACAACTGAAAGCATGTATATAGCTTTGAATTGCCAAAGTACATTTTAAATCATAGAAAAAATAAATAGAATATAACACCAACGGAAGTGCAAGACGAAAAAATTATCAGACATTTGAGGGTAAAATTTTTTCGCGAAAGGAATGTCACCAAAGGGTGTTTTCTGTCTTATATTTTCATTTGTTTGATTCTCTTTCTAAAATTTTGTCTCGATGGAAGTTTTTAACACTAAGGAAACCTATTTGATGTTATTTATGAGTAGTCATATTTGGTTTCTGGTAAGCATTTATCTGGTTGATTTGATATAATGTTAATGGAAGTCACATCAAAACAATTTTTTTCAATTTGGGTGTGTGTGTGTCTGTGTTTGTTTGTTTTGAATTGTATTTTGTGACCACTTAGCATGTATTCTGTAGGAAAACGGTAGGATTCGTACTCTAGTACCAGGTTTAAATGTGTTTTGTTGTCGTGTTTAATTGTATAATATCCTTTGGAAGAGTTGCTGTGATCATTTGGATTTCAACGTGTAAAATATGGGTAAGGGTCGTAAAACAGAAGTATATTGGGTAATGTGTACACACGCACGAGCGTCAGCGAGCCTTGTTTTTCGGGTTTTATTTGCTTTCTTCTAACTTTTATTTGATTTTCATGACAATTTTGGTTAAGACACGTGCATATACCTCAAGTTTGAATGATGAAGACATCTCGTTTAATCTGCTTGACAACTATGAGGTTTTTTGTTCTTCTTTTTTTAAATCAAGACTGATGACCTGTTTTAGTCGATAATCGTGTTTTGTCATTACTGTTTTTTTTATTTTTTTTTTCGAGGAACTTGAAGGGGGCTATGTGGATTTTGTAAAAGAAAAACCCAATAAGGGTGGACATTAAGAAGCAATATTTTGACTGGTGTTTGCATTCTTTAAGCATGTGCATTTTTAAATCTGTAAGTCGTCTGTGAATAAGAATCCTTTTAGCGTCCAATAAAAATTAATTGAAACCTGTTAGTATTCTGGATTAATGGCATTTTGCTACTTTTATTTCTAAAGTGTCTAATTGTTTCCCTTTTTATAAAGGTCGTTAATACTGAGTAACTCTATAAATGCACTGACGATTTATACTGATGTTGTAGTGCATTTGTTTGTTTTATAGACCTTATTGTCAAGCACCCCCAAACTAGCGCTTTATTTGGAACTCCAAAATCCTGTCTTTGGTGGACTACTGGCTTTCACGACATTGTTGCTATTGTAATAATTAAAAACATATTTTTACGTCATTGTTAAAGGACATTGTGGTATTAAATTAACATGTGTTTTCATTTATTGTATTCGAAAATCTGTTCATCAGAATTCTACATTCTAGGATAAAGTGCACCTTACTTACATTTTACAATGGAATTTAAAGAAGTCATCAAAATTCTTGTCGAAAAACAGATTATATAGGTCAAGATAAGTCCAGTGTAGAATACCCGTGCGAGGGATCAAAATTACATAGTCCATAGAGACAAAACAAATTTAAAATAAACTAAAAGATAAAACGTAAACAAAAGCTTGGAATCCACGAACTCCTTTTCAAATCAGAAGTGGGATCAGGTGCTTCGGAGGTGTAAGCATCCCCTGTCCTGCGCGCAACACCCGTCGTGGAATCCTAAATTTCAAATCCGGGTTAATGTCCTTCCGAGAAGAGGTCAACTTATTTTTGTATTACCGGTAGCAGGTCCATTACTAGTTCAGATACACTGATCATATGGATCAATTAATTCGTGATGCCGACCACAAAATTTTAGGAGGGACGACTTTAACCTTGATTGGATGTATACTTGTTGTAGTAAAACATCATTTAATTCTAGCTTGGCCCCAAAATAAGCATACTGAAAAATTATATAAAATAATAACTTAACAATAACTTAACAGAGAGATTTTTGTTTTCTTGTCAAATATAATAATTTGACTAAAACAAATCTGTTAATGAAAACAAAATAGTCAGCACATCTTAGTCGTTGTGACGTGTTTGTAGGTAAACACATCTTGTCGCGAAAAAGCTGGCTAGCAGAGTTAAATGTCGGTACAAAACACGGTCGATATATAGTCTCATTTCGCAAGTTATATAAGCTTTTGAATTGGCGTTATACTAAATAGTGAAGTGTATATGTTTTTGTATTAAAGTGATGCGCAGATGATTTTATATTAAAAAGTGAATGATGGGTTACCCATGTTCATTCTTTATTTTAAAACGAAAAGTTTTATATTTATGTTCTATATATGATTTAAGTGTAACTACAGTGTACCTATTGTCCGTAACGAGATTTTGAGAAATAAAAGGAACCTCTTCATAATCCCAAGACTAATTTGACATTATACTTCAAAACCACGCAATATTTTGTAGAACCTAACTTTATATACCTAGTTAACCAAGTCCTCGACATGGAGTAATTGAAATTCCTAATAGACATAAAAGGATTAAATATGAAAATTCATGCACGTTTTGCAGAAATTTTTTATATGAATGTGTTACATTCTACCTAATAGCCTTCCCCTTTGTTGGAAACACTGAATTTAATACCCAATCTATTTAGTAATCATCATAATATTTCGTGCTAGACATGCAAATATCCATCGCAGTATTTGTAGTCATCAAAATATTAAATTTTGTATAGCTCTGAACAAAAAGGGCCAAGGACTTATTAAAATACACGATAATATATGCACTTGTTCTTTTTTAATCAAATGTAAATGAATTTTATATTTATATAAATTATTGTTGAAAAATTTATTTGTGTCTACTTTTATTGTTGTAGTACTAGACCTACATTTCGTCGATCTAATATTTTTTACAAGTTACACTTGTTGGTTCGCCAAAATTTACAATTTGAAATATCTTAGTTGAAGTTTTGAATAACGCATATTTGGTTTGTTGTTTGTTTAAGTCGGAAACTATCTGGAGACCTAAAAGTTTATTGCAGTTCTTAAGAAAATTGCTTGGGTAATAAATACTAAGATTTACACACGATAAATATATAAAATTCTTTGTGAAATAGTTATTTTGACATAAACAGCTTAATCATATTATTTTTTCATCGTTTTTGTAAAAGCTCGTTACGACCTTTAACAGCAGAAGTCAAAAACATGCATTTGACAGATGAACAAATGTGTGGTATTTTGTTTAAATTTTGTTAAGAAAATGTTCCTCTGAAAAGCGTGTTTCTTTTAATATTGGTTTATTGATTTCGCCCCAAACTACATATGTGTGAACAGTCAAAGGTAAAGCTGGTATTTTTTAAAGCAAAAAAAGAAGACTTCTATGTTAGATCCATATTATACCTTATAAAAGAAACTAAAAATGCAACCTTAATATTCATTTTGTGACGCTTGGTGTTTTGTAACATTAAAAAAAAATACAAACAAATTTCCCATTACCTATACGAAAGTCAAATTCAGATGTTTAATTGGATACAGCACAAACAACAACTCAACCCCAGCTTTCTTTTGAGAAATCAAGCTGCAAGTTGAAAAAAATTTTTGCCAAAGATTTAATATTCTAAATAATCCGTATCCCATTGTTGTTTTCCATTCAAGCCTGGTATTGGTTTTTCCTCGAAAGACATTTGTTGCCTGCTTTTACATCTTGTTAAAGAATATCGGTAAGCAGGAAATGAAAATGTGACAGATTCAAAATGCACGATACAGCTCTGCATACTAACGCTCTTTGCAAAATATCATAAAGCTGATCTTAGAAGTTCCCTAGAAAAATCTGACAAAAAATTTCTAACATCAAATCAAACAAAGGAAGAGCACATAAAGCATATTTCAAGCTGTGGTATATGA
The DNA here is from genome assembly GCA_032357055.1 of Geukensia granosissima. Classification (NCBI taxonomy): domain Eukaryota; kingdom Metazoa; phylum Mollusca; class Bivalvia; order Mytilida; family Mytilidae; genus Geukensia; species Geukensia granosissima. Next base: position 13,093 of record JAULBM010125142.1, on the reverse strand, counting down.
TACAATTTCTACTGACGACCTTTGCCAAATAGCATGAAGCTTGCCTGTGTAGATGCCGAGAAAAATGTGACAGAAATGTTTAACGCAAGACGATGAAATGTCAACCCTGTATACTGTACAGTTGACGAAAAATGTGGGATCTTCAATAATAAGTCAGTGGCCATTATGTCAATATGAAGACTGTACCTGTCCTTGATAGGCACCGGTAACCAGTATCAAAAACCACTACAAGATCTTCCTTGTTGTATATGCGAATGTATATCAATAATTCATTAGAAACTAATTTTTACAGAGCTCAACAACCTTAGAATATCTGTATAGTCGATTACATTGTAATATTATTTTCACAACAAAGGAAAAAAATATAAGTAAAATTGCTGGAATAATTTAGTTAATTAGGCAATAATGACAGAGAACATAAATATACACAAAGGAAAATGGTCATTTAGCCCCTCGTTTGGCCCAAGAATTTGGCTAAAATGGATACAGGCTTATATCTATTATTCTATATAGCTTGTATTGCAAAATATCTATGGAAAGAAAATCCAACATTATTTAAATTAAATAAATTCTTTAATGCACAGATTTAGTGTCGTCGACAAAAGCTTCGAAAACCGGTTCTCGGGATCGTCTTGAACTTACAGTGAGGTGCGAGTTTTTACTCTGTGTTAAAGTCCTCACTCTGACTTTGAGATGAAGAACTGCAATCAAAGCGCTGTTCTTTTGCTTAAAACTTTCTTGCAATTATGTGAGATTTTTGTGAATATTTACACCTTAGACCTTCTTTCTATTACAACGAAATTGCTTTAAATGTGAAAAAAACTAAGAAGTTGTTTACTTTGATACAGAATATTATGCAATTTTGTCGAGTTTCATAAAGATTACAAAAGAATGTCAGAACCAAACGTTTCACAATCACAGAATTATATACGAATTTTAATTTAAAATGTTTTCGTGATAATGTTTTTTAATTAGTTGTGCTTATATCTATTTTGAACAAAACACTCAAACAATTTAAATGTAACATTCATGCTGAAAAATAGTCAAATGTGCGCTGTCGAAATGATTTGTCGAAATGGTGACAATTATATAAGTTATGAATTATTAAATGACGGTTATTAAATAGCATTTCCCCAACAGCTTTTTGTTGGGTCAAAAAATATTTAATTTGGGTCAAAAACCTACTTCACTGCATACGTATAAACTGTGTGCTAAGACAAATCTTATTAAAGAATCGACAACCTCTATTTCTAAACCTCTGTAGGTTATCATAGTAATTTTTAAAACAAAAATGTCTGTAACTTAACTCCATTTTATTTGTCGAATGAGCATTTATTCTTTTTTATATACCATAAAATGCATTTTGACAGTTGTGAGAATTTTTAAAACTTGTAAAAGATTGATTACTGAAACTGACTTGCAAGTTTTTGTATTCTTGCTACCTAAACGGTTTGAATGTCAGTGGTTATTTGATTGATAAATTGGATCATTGCTGCGTCATTGCAACGCCAAATAATTGATATTTATATACACCATATTGAGAATATTTACTTGCAAAAATATGAGATACGGTATGATTTCCAATAAAACTAATTCAACCAAAACAGCAAGTTACAAAAAGTCATCAAACCGACGCCATTTATATACAACGACAATTCATCAAGTCGAATAAGATACAACAACACAGCCAAGCCTCCTGACCAAATTATTCCAATCAACTAGATTTACATCTACAGGATATTGTCCGGTTTTCAACAATGAACCAAATCCGTACAAAATACGAAATGTGTAAGTACATTAATTCAACAGTGACAAGTTTTTTTCTTTATTCATATAAGATATGTGATAATAAACTTATTTCGGTGATTTCCTGAAAAGGTCTATTTATATAAGTTCTTTTGAAAAGCTTAAAATCACTTTAAATGACAGTCTTGCAGGAGATGTTTGGTAATTTCTGTATTTTGTATATAAACACTGTACATTTATAGATAATGATTTGTATACTGTCAAAAGGATTATACATCAAAAGGACCATTAGTTAGACTTATAGAAACCAATTAGTCCCTAACGTTCTATTTCAGACCAAATTCAACACAATGCGTTGTAACAGGGAATGTCGAGCTTTAATGCGTTTAACTACATCTGAAATGATTTCAGAAGGTCTGATGTACTAATGTCAGTATCTTTTGTTTGAGAGACAAGTTGCAACAAGACGTAAATATGGCTGGTGGATTTCTGGAAAAATTTAAGAAGATCACAAAAACCTTTATTTCCACCATTACTGTCCTTCAAAGTGTTTTAAGAGATTAAAGTGATGATTTATGTGGTAAATGACAAGTAGACCACATTTACAAAAACAACTGAAACGATAAGCTCCTGAGGATTGAAGAACTGGAATAACGCTTTTAATCGTCAATAAATTACAATTGCATATTTTAATCCAATATCTTACTTTTGAAAAGTATATTCATGAAAATAGAACAATGACAATGACAATTAAAAGCTCGTAATTGTGTGATATACTGAAGATCTATAGCAAAGCATCAAATATAGCTTCATATGCCCATTTAACGTTATAATTATAAAACAGTCATCCAAAAAGTAAAAGTTACAAACAGGTTCCACTAAGGATTTCATTAATGGACACGTATCCGTATCTAAGATGTAAAAGGCACCAAACATAAAATGTGATGACATTCAAATGAAGCAATTATTGGCGAAATACGTATACAATATAAAATAAGTAGCACTTAAAATAAAAACAACGTCTGGATTGGGACAGGCACATTCTCTTAAGCAAAGACATCAATCAAAACACGTCCGGCTTATTAGTTTGAAAACATCAACAATATCTTAAGTAAATAAGGTATTTGGCAATGCGAATAATAGATTATCGACAACAAGTAGGACAAAATATTTAACAAAATATTAACTATACTAGTTTTCGATGTGAATTATTGAGTACACAGTCACTGTTGATTCCATAGTGGTGAATAAATCTGATGAATTTGATATGTTTTATTTTATTGCCCCTAGCGAATTTAAGAAACATTGTTTCCTAAAGGAGTAGGTACGTTAAGACCCATATTTGGCCCAAATTTTAGATTTTGTGACACGATCATAATAAGTTGTTGTGAAAACGCTGTTTAATAAAAGTCTTTAAATTATTCATTACTTTTTCTTGTATACTTTTCGTCATTTCGTCAAAACGAAAGGTTATATTTGACTATTTAAGCAAGAATGTAACATTTTCTGTAAATATACTCAATTTTTGAATGTGTTTTGTTCAAAATAGATATGATCTCACCAAAACATCACGAAGATATTTTAACCAAACATTTGTACTTGAAAGATTTTTAATTTTGCAGAGTTTTGTTGTGATGTTTTGGTACGATCTATATTAAAATCGACAAAATAGAGTTAAATATTGCATCTAATTAATTAAATTCTTAGTAATTTCACATTTAACGCATTTTCTATGTGTCATGCGACCATTGTAGAACCAATTAGACTGAAAATTCTGTTGGATTTTCTTTTTATAGACATTATAAAATGCAAAAGTTGTAAAATAATAGATACTTGTATTAGCAATTTTTCTTTTTTAAGCCAAATTCTTGGGCCGAAAATAGGCCTTAACGACCCTCGTCCTTTTATGTCAGGAAAGTCTGACAATTTGGCTAATAAATACCTTGGGGGCCATTGGGCCATTAGCTGGAGCATCAACCCAATGGTTTCAAAATACAAGTTTTCCTGTGTTGAATAAATTTGGTGAATTTTGATATTCTATATGTACATTTCAAGGAGGTACCTCTCATCAGTAGCATTAGAAAAAACCTTTGGAAGTCGGAAATAAACTAAATTCTAGGATCTTAATTAAACAATGTTAAAAAAATAAAAAGTTATTCAAGTAACTTATTCAATCTGTGGACATATTTATTCGTCAATTGCAAATTTTCACTATATATTTGTATAACACTATATTTTTTCCCAAAAAATATTATGAGGCCGCTTCTGGTCCGATTTTTATGAAGTATGCATTAATAATCAGAAAATTGTCAAAAGTTTTATTGTTTATTTGGATATAATTTTCTAACTTGTGGTATTTAAGAATTCATGGGATAAAATGTCATTATTTCTCTATAGAAGTAAGTAAATTTATGACGTTAATATTTATCTTCTTTTCAACTCGGTTATCCACAGAGAATAACTGCTAATCAGAAAAACAATAAACTGTAGAAAATATCATGTCTAATGGTGAAAATTTCATGAAAATCGGTTCAAAACTGACTTCGTAATAATTTTTGGAAATTTGTATTTTTATATCAAATATATAGGGAAAACTCACAGGTGACGAATATATATGTCCACATACTATATGTTTAAATTCACGAGCTTAATTACCACATTTCCATACAGGTTTAGATGTGGAATCCCATTCTTTTTAATCGATTTTCTGTAGGTGCAACCAAACGTTAAAATTATATTTTTATATTTATGATAGTATTCGTACATGATTTAACTTTGTTTAGTTTGGTGGACGAGCTTTACAGCAGACGATCGGCATTCCAATGGGCCCTTATTGTGCTCCTTACCTGGCATCTTTAATTTCAGCTTCCGTTACAAAGATGAAGTTCTCTCACTGAACAATGCACCAACCGATAATTATCTACAACTCATCTACCAAAGTGAACTTAAAATTTAAGACACAACAGGAACTCTCAAGTCTGCCTTATACCTTGACCGTCATCTCGAATTAGAAGATAGACAAACATAGTGTACACAACATTTCACTGCAAACTAAAGCTGGAGTAACACGAACCCTACAAAAATAGGGTTGGTTCAGAAAAGCAACTCCTGCTCCACTAGTTGCACCATTCGTATTATTCAGTAGACAATGCCGGTATTAAGTCAAAACCGGTGTATAAGAACGGATTTCTATTCACGACAGTGGGATGATATCCGTTATCATTTGTGAAATGGATTTTTCGTACCGGTCAACCAAATTATGACGGCAACCGTAAAATCTTCGAAGTGATGTCTTTAATTTTTAAATGCCAAATCATAGGTTCAGCAGCTTTCTTGTCAGCTGCAATCCCTGTCAATAAAGTACTGATAGTAAGCAAATCCCATGGGAAGGGAATCAACTGATAAATATACACTCCATAAACAGGTGCGACTGATAATTTGCTACAACGGAAGTTTATATTGGAAAAATTAAAGTCATCTCTTGTCGTAAAGTTTTGTTCTTAACCCGCCCTTAGGCACAGACCATTTGATTGTTTTTTTTTTGGGGGGGGGGGGTGGGGGTGGTGGGATATGTACGTGGGCCAGATTATTTTTTCATATAAACGTAAGAAAATTTCTTTGGAATTTTTTTTCCAATGGTCAGACATCGGACCAGAATATTTTGTTCACTCCAGATCCTGGCCAGATTATTATTTTTTTTTTTACAAAAATCTGGACCAGAAAATTTTTTCAACCCCCCTCCTCCCCCAAAATTACATGGTCCGTGCCTGACTGTCAATTTCTAGGTGTAAGTCTAGGTATGAAGCAGATCTTTCTGTTTCTTTTGTATCTGTGATTTCAAGTTAAATGGTATAAAGATTCGGTCAACGTAGTCACCAAATTTAAAATCATTTAGTAAAACAAAAAATTTATATAGCAGAACGTGAAACCAAAGATGGAGCCATGTTGTTTTCTTTATGCATAAGGCTCTGTATGCAGTCAACTTCATACGAATAAAGAAATAAATCGGCAAGAAATTGTGCAAAGTTTGTACCCATTCCAATGCCGACAATCTGTTGAAACACACGTCCGCCATGTAAAGCAGTATTATTTTACTTATACCCGTTCTTTTTATTCGTGAAGTTTTAGTAAAGATTTTCTCAAGATAGTTGAATTACGCTCTTGTTAAAGGCCCTGTTGTGACATCTAGATTTGAAAATCACCTATTTTTTTCTCGTGGATGATATACGGTCTCTCTGACATTTACCATATATCTTTTCATTTTTATAAACTTCGACTTTTCTAGGCAATAGAAATATATTGTTTAGTTAAGTATCTCATAGTATCTGAATGATTAGATTCCATATTACTTCTAACATAGGGAGTAATCAAACCGCTAGACATGACACCTAGGTAATAACTATAGTACTCACATTGTAATAAGGATTAAGAAACTATGATACTGTAGAAGGGATCAAAAACATCAATAAGAGAGCTTAAGTCTATAAGCCCTCCCAAGCAGATAACGCATTTAACGTTTCTTTTCATTATGAGAGAGAAAAAACATGGTTAATTTAGGAAATATGAAACGCATTTAAGATATGGGCAATTAAAAAGAAATCGGAGACATCCAAGAAGCAAACAAAAAGTTCATGTCGGAAGACAAAATAAGACAAACAAATAAACACAACACAGGATATTAAAGAATAAGCAAAACAACCCCCCAAAAAAACCGAGAGCCAAATCGGATGTTCCTGAACGGTAAGCAACTCTGTCATGTTACTCGTTTCAAAACCAGGGGTTAGTTAAATGCGTTTTTAGTCGCTAACAGTATTAGAATATAACTGGAATTTCGACCGTTTGAATATAATCTCTTGGAATTCGATTGATTGAACGTCCAGTGCCAAATATCTTATGCATATATTCAGGACGAGAGCAGGTTCAACAATAAAAGAATCACAGCAGTTGGTTAAAATGGAACATAAATGAAAACGAATTTGACTGTCATAGAAAATGAGAAAATTGAGAAAGGACGAAAAACAGCATTTTTACGGCCTAGTCTTTTCTTTTTCCTTATATACGAAATAGGGTCTTTTGCTCGCAGTGAGCGTGGCATTCTCCAGACATAACATCTTTTATGGTCCATGGTCCATGGTCAGGATTTTTCATGAGGGTTTTTATTATCCGTCACCTAGGTAACCGCTGGGTCAACTCACTAAAGGTCGAACACTAGGTGAGCTGGAAAGGTGTCCAAATTTGAAATAAATAATAAATACTTGTGTCGCAACGGGCAATTATACACTTTTCAACCCTTATAATATGTGCAATAAAATTATAGAATTTTTATTTGCTGTAATCAACTGTACTTTCAACGCATTAACCAATTTTAAAAGAGAAGTATTCAAAAAACGTGTTCCTTGTACAAATTCAGAGGGGGTGGACGGGGGGGGGGGCGGGAGCCCGGGAGAAGGGGGGACGGGAACCAGGAGTTAGGGGTAGGGAACCGGGAGTTAGGGGGTAGGGAACCGGGAGTTGAGGGGGGGAAGCGGGAGTGGAGAGGGTGGACATGAGGGCGGGAGCCCGGGAGAAGGGGGGCGGGAAGCGGGAGTTGAGGTGGAGGGAAGCGGGAGACGAGGGGTAGGGAAGCGAGAATTGGAGACCCCCTGTCCACCCCCTCAAAGATGGCGAAAGAGTTGGGCACTATACGTGACTTTGTCACTAAGCAGGGCATGTCTAATTGCTCACATTCCAACATTTTTATTAAATTGTAAGCTATTAATGCTTTCGATTCAAACGTAAAAGAGGATAAAATGATTTTGGGTCAATAAATTAATACACATTTATATGAGACACAAGGGACAACCAAAGGGATAACCAAGAGAAGACAAGTCGACGGGTACGGCAAATCCTACAACAAGACTGAGGACAACCAAAGGGACAACCAAGAGAGGACCATAGACTTCTTTTATAGAATTGACAACTTATTTCAACAATCAATGTTGGAGCAACTTAGTTCCATACATTTTTTTGAAATATCAAAACATTTTTGGAAATCTCAAAGAGCACAATACACGAAACTCCTACATAATCCCGCACATCCACACACAGGCAGCACTATTCGAACTACTTTCTCCCGCAGACTGTCCGTTCGTGGAAACTCCAACTGGATAAAATAAAATATATGACGTCAATAAACACCCTAAAATCAGTCAAAAAAGACTATCAACCTTCCAAATTATGATATTGGAAGACCGAGTTTTGCATTCTAGAGCTCTTTTGGTTACATCCTTTCCGCGGAGCTTTAAGGTATCGTTGAATTGCGTTTGTGAGTCCGTGGAACCCGATGATCAATTTTTACTTCGTTGTCAGCATTTTACTGCTTTAAGAAGGCGCATTTTTTCTCTCTGCCATATCATTTGATGTAAATGCTGACTTCTTATTGTTCGGTTCCGCCGACATCACACGTACTAGACCAAAACAGAAATTTTCTTGGCATTCCTAAATACATGTATATTGTAAATACAAATAGATCGACCTTCTGTTATTCTAGTTTTTATTTTTCCAATGTTTTATATATTTAATTCATCAAAATACCGTCTTCATGATCAATTAATATAGATTTTTGTGATCTTTAGAAACAGGCAAACAACATTGTTTCCAACAATATAGTCTAAATAAAAGGCCTAAATAACATTTTATTTACATTTACTGATCAACTTCTTAAGTATACATGCATCTGCCTTTGACAGAAAGACGGGATGACGCCATTGCTGAAAGCATGTCAACGGAGGAATTACACCATGCAGAAAATTTTACTGTCTAATAACGCCAACCCTAGGATCAAAGACAAGGTAATTATAACAGACAATTTAACAGTTAAATAACGCCAGTCCTAGGATCACGGACAAGGTAATTATAACAGACAATTCGACAGTCAACGCAAGTTCTAGGATCACAGCCAAAGTAATTATAACAGACAATTCTACAGTCAAATAACGCCATTCCTTGGATCACAGACAAGGTAATTAAAACAGACAATTCTACAGTCAAATAACGCCAGTCCTAGGATCACAGACAAGGTAATTACAAGGTAATTGCAACAGACAATTCTACAGTCAACGCTAGTCCTAGGATCACAGACAAAGTAATTATAACAGACAATTTTACAGTCAAATAACGCCAGTTCTAGGATCACAGACAAGGTAATTACAACAGACAATTCTACAGTCAACGCCAGTCCTAGAATCACAGAAAAGGAAATTACAACGGACAATTCTACAGTCAACGCCAGTCCTAGGATCACAGACATGTAATTATAACAGTCAGTCCTACTGTCTAATGACGTTATTCCTAAATCAAAGACAGGATAGATATTCTACTGTCAAATAATGCCAACCCTAGGATCGAAGTCAAGGTAAGCACAACAGAAAATTCTTAGTCAAATTATGCAAACCTCATCATCACAGACAGGGTAATTATAAAACAGTTCTACTTTTATTTTTATCATGTCTTTATTCTTGGAATAAAGGTAGGATAAATATAACATGCAGTTCTTATGTAAATAAAACGCCAACCCTAGGATGAAATATGATGTAATCATAACACACAATTGTATTGTCAATAACACAATCCTAGAATCAAAGAAAGGGTAATTATACCAGACAATTCTACAGTAAAATAAAACCAACCCTAGGATCAAACTGCTAAAGAGCGCCAACCCTAGGATAAGAAACAAGGCAAAAACAGACATTTTACTGTCAAATAACGCCAGCCATGCGATCGAAGGTGATGTTATTGTAACAGACATTCTTCAGTCAAATAACTCCATCTCTAGGATCAAAGGCAATGTAATTGTAACATGCATTCTACAGTCAAATAACGACAGCACGAGAATCAAAGGCAATATTATTGTAACAGACATTCTACAGTCAAATAACACCAGCCTCTAGGAACAAAGGCGATGTAATTGTACCAGAAATTCTACAGTCAAACAACACCAGGCAAGTTATTGTAAAAGACATTCTAAAGTCAAATAACGCAAGCCCTGGGATCAAAGACAATGTAATTGTAACAGAAATTCTACTGTCAAATAACGTCAGCCCTAGGATCAAATGCAATGTAATTGTAACAGAAATTCTAAAGTCAAATAACGACAGCTCTGGGATCAAAGGCAAGTTATTGTAACAGAAATTCTACTGTCAAATAACTCCAGTCCTAAAATCAAAGGCAATGTAACTCTAACAGAAATTATACAGTTAAATAACGCCAGCCTTAGGATCAAAGGCAATGTTATTGTAACAGAAATTCTACAGTCAAATAACGCCAGCCTTAGGATCAAAGGCAATGTAATTGTTACAGAAATTCTAAGTCAAATATCGCCAGACCTAGGATCAAAAGCAATGTAATTGTAACAGAAATTCTGCAGTCAAATAACGCAAGTGCCAGGATCAAAGCAATGTTATTGTAACAGAAATTCTACAGTCAAATAACGCTAGCCCTAGGATCAAAGGCAATGTCATTGTAACAGAAATTCTACAGTCAAATAACGCCAGCCCTAGAAACAAAGGCGATGAAATTGTAACAAAAATTTTCCTGTCAATAACGCCAGCCCTAGGATCAAAGGCAATGTAATTGTAACAGAAATTCTACAGTCAAATAACGCCAGCCCTAGGAACAAAGGCGATGTAATTGTAACAGAAATTCTACAGTCAAATAACGCCAGCTTAGGATCAAAGGCAAGTTATTGTAACAGACATTCTACAGTCAAATAACGCAAGCCCTAGGATCAAAGGCAATGTAATTGTAACAGAAAAACTACTGTTAAATAACGCCAGCCCTAGGATCAAAGGCAAGTTATTGTAATAGAAATTCTACAGTTAAATAACGCCAGCCCAAGGATCAAAGGCAATGTGTCATTATATCAGACATTCTACAGTTAAATAACGCCAGCCCTAGGATCAAAGGCAATGTCATTGTAACAGATATTCTACAGTCAAATAACGCCAGAACTAGGATCAAAGTCAAGTTATTTTGTAAGAGACATTTCTAAAGAAAGAAAACTACTACAAAAGATTTTATTTTCAGATGACCCTTTTATTAAACACAAGACATATAACAATCATGCCACATCTCCTGTTTTTATATGTCTAATGATATAATTAACACAACACCCGCCCAATGATAAAAATTCCGTAGACGACTTTTGTAACTTCAAAATTACAGGAAGAGACCAAAATATCTGCGAAATAATGTTAATAACCAAGGCATAAAAATAATTATAGACATGGATACTTTGAACAATTATTTTACTGTCAAATAACACCGGTCGGAATTACGTTCTTATAAAATTACACCGATTCTGAACCGACGAGAGCCCTCTACTAACGAACTCTCGAAAGCCAATATTGGATATTAGGTTTGTCGGACTATCGGACTGTCAGACTATTGGACTATCGGACTATCGAGCTATCGGACTAACGGACTATCGAACTACTGGAGCGTCGGATAACGGGATGTCGGAATATAGGTCTTACCCCGACGAGAGTGCAATAGTTGCAGTAAGACAGCAAGTGCTTACAAAATTTGCTGTTTGTTGCCAAATGATATGAAGTTAACTTCGGATACCATGATGCACGTTTTTAATTTTTGTTGTCATTTTAAGGGGGTACCCAACACCATCACAAAAATAAATTCCACTCGTTTAATTTTCTTTATATTTTGTTTATACGTTTACTTTGAAGACAGAAGGAAAACATGAAAATTTCGAGAATTTTGAACTACACATTTCTCTAGAATTATTTCAATAGAGAAATTTCATCATCAAAAAATTTTGATCACTGAAATGCATTAATTTTAATATATAAAATGATACTTGATTTAAACATTAAGATGGTTTTACAGAGTTATTTCCCTAAGGTGTTGGATATGATACCGAATATTTTCACGCTATTTAAGCAATACATTCATATATTTTTTTCTAAGAAAAATGGAGGATATAACGCTGAAATGTAGATTGAACGGAACACTGATTAGAATGTTAAAAAAAAACTGGATGTTAGGATGTCGGATTAGAATTTTATTTTTTGTTGTTTGTTTCTATTTCAGCTTGGGCTGAGTTGCTTACATTACGTTGCGGAAGCTGGTGATGCTGAGAGTTTGAAAATGTTGATAGCCTACCACGCCTCTATAGATGCTAAAGACGTTGTAAGTTTGTCTTTGTGAAATAGGTTTTGTTACATGTACATAAATATTCAGGTAAGAGCACTATTATTTTGCGTATACCCTTTGTTTTTTTATTTGGGCGATATTAAGCTTTTTACAAGAAGTGGTATTCTGGGATTGCGTTTGACTTTGGTATACAATAATTTGATTTTACATTTATAGCTTCTGTGATTAATTCTCCATGATAATAATAACTTTATCTTTGTTACAGAATGATTCTACGCCCTTACATTTTGCCTCGGACAGGAACAAACTGGCAGCCGTTGATACTCTTGTTTTTTGTGGTGCTAATGCATTTGAAAAAAATAAGGTAAGCTTATACAGAGACATATAATACAAATGCACTTCTCGTCTCTGTGTAATACTCGTAACCGTGTTTTGTTTTGAAAAATACGAAACATTTTCAATGAAGCCAAAGTAAGATGATACGTCATATAGTATTTACATGTAATTTGTAAACAGTGTATATATATGTATTATTATCCGATTGAACACTGACTTTCCTCTCTATATCATGTATACATTCTAAGTTCTACTTGTTAGTTGGAAATTCATTTTCATTTGGTTAAAAATGCAGGTCAGGCTTATTCCTTTCTTTTGTATGTTTTTTTTTCGAAAGTATGATACATGTTTTGTTTTATTTTATTTATTTCAGAAAGGCATCACCCCGTTAAAATCTTCAAATGATCCACAGATTGAGCAAATATTAAAGGAGTCAGAATTGGTGCTAACAGGAATAAAAAATGGGTAATCTTTCGTTGTAAGATAGAAAGCATTTATTCTTCGTGTTGTTGCAATCTTTAATTAATTGATACCCGACAAAAGTGAAAATAGTTTTAACAAACAAAATAACATGAGATGAAGTGAGAAAGGACAGATCGAGAAGCCACTCGAGCACAAGACGAAAAGATAGTGGAAAACTTTTAAAAGAACAAAAAAATGAAAGCGCGGCAAACAGCAAAAATTGGGGAGAACACAGGGGAGGTTAACCTGACATGTTGTAATTGCAAAATTCCAAATTGAAATAAGATCGTGTAGAACAACCAACCGAAATTGCAACAAATAGAAAAAAAAAGGGGGGGGGGGGTATGGTGTAAATATTCATGACACAAAAATCTCACATGTACAAGTAAATTCCAAGCAAAGG
>JAULBM010125034.1:0-18611 GCA_032357055.1 Geukensia granosissima | reverse complement strand
ACCCACACAACTCAATTAACCATACCCTCCACAACCCATACGAAAATAATTCAACTGCTGTCCACCCCCCCCCCACCCCCCCCCCCCCCTTTATTTTTTCCTGGAATAGCCCTGACACAAATCATAAGAAGATTTGCCTGATTTGACAAATACTGGCCGGCGACCCTATTTCACCAGGTACCCATTCTCACCAATGCAACCATTGCGAATAACTGGTTAAAAATAACCTCATTTTGAAACATGAATATTTGTCTTTCCAAATAAATATTTTTCATACTGAAACAAATTTTCATTTAAGAGAAAACTGTTGTATAGCAAGATTGGGTTATTGGTGAGATAGGGTAATTGGCTAGTACAGGTTTTATTTGTTTGGGGAGGTCTAGAACTCATCTGTAGAAGTGGGATTCCACCCTTGTTATAGACCTTGTGAGGACATATAGATTCAACAATTTCCTCTGTTTTAAAAACAGTTGGAGCATGGTCTTTTTGAGAATAAACCCATATCTTCTCTCAGGTGCACAGCATCATACGACCACAGCACATTAACATGTGAAATGAACATTTCCATATATATTTTGCTGGACACAATAAATGTGCTGGACTCAGTATAGTATGAGTTGTTCAGACAACACGAAATACTGAAATTTAAACTTGAGGCTCCTAGTAGTGTATATCTTTCATCTGACAGAGACTCCTCACTGATACCTGTCAGGATAAATGTTATATGAACTTTTGGTAGAGGAAAACTGGCTCAGAAGTTTTAGATTAGATGATTTTTTAAAGTACAACTTCAAAATTAGCTAAAAAACTGCCTTTAACGGGTCTACAAGGGTTAAGGGATTTTCACAAAAATTTCACCACTGATAAATTTTGCTAAACACTTTTACCCTTTGTCAGAATATGGCTACAGTTATATATAGATATATTGAAAATTTGGTCATAGTCCTATGTTCTATTTTTAGTAACAGCAGCCATGTTTTTCAACAGATCAAAAATCAAAGCAAAACCTTTGTACAGAATACCATGAGGAACAATCTTTCAAAGTTTCATTTTAATCCATTACTTTAACTTCAAAATTAGCTAACAAAATGTCTAAAAAGGGCAATAACTCCTACAAGAAATAGGGGATTTCCAAAAAAGTTTCACCACAGATAGATTTCATCATGCTGAACACTTTTAGCCTTTGTCAGATTTTGGCTAAAGGTAACAGTTTTTGAGATATATTTGCGAATATCTTCAGTCAGACCCTATGTTCTATTTTTAGTAATTGCAGCAATGTTTATCAGTGAATTAAATATCAAAGCAAAAATTTTGTGCAGAATACCCTAGGGAACAATCATACAAAGTTGCATCCAATCATCCAGCCAGTAGTGTCGGAGGTGAAGATTTTTTTCAAAATGTTAACGACGACGGAGGAGTTGGTGAAAATGTAAAATTCACATAGGGTCCTATGTCAAACTATGCAGAGCCTTCATGACCATAATGGATGGTGCCCCGCAAAACCAAACACAATTTCTAAAAGAGGATCATCTAAGGACAATTCCACCAAAGTTTGATTAAAATTGACCCGGGGGGTTTCAGAGGAGTTTACCAAAATGTAAAATTCCCATAGGGACCAATGTTAAACTATGCTGGGCCATGGTGAACATGTAAGATGGGGCCTGGCAAAACCGAACACTATTTTTAAAGAGGACCACCTAAAGACGATCAACAAAGTTTGACTAATATTGACTCAGGGGTTTCAGAGGAGTTGACCAAAATGTAAAATTCCAATAGGGTCCTGTGTTTGAATATGCCGAGCCATGGCAGCCATGTTGGATGGCACTCGGCAAAACAGAACATAATTTCTAAAAAGGACCATCTAAGGTTTATTCCACCAAAATTTGGTTAAAACTGACTCAGAAGTTTCACAAGTGTTGACCAAAATATTAAATTCCAATAGGGTCCTATGTTAAACTATGCCGAGCCACAGTGGCCATGTTAGATGGCTCCTGGCAACACCAAATAGAATTTTTAAAGAGGACCATCTAAGGGCCATTCCACCATAGTTTGCTTAATACTGACTCAGGGGTTTCAGAGGAGTTTACCAAAATGTAAAATTCCCATGTTAAACAATGATGAGCCATGGCAGCCATGTTGGATGGCGCTCAGCAAAACTGAACACAAATTTTTAAGAGGACCATCCAAGGAACATTCCACTGGTTTGGTTAACATTGGCAAAGCTGTTTCAGGAGTTGATGAAAATGTAAAAAGTTTACTACAACAACGAAGAGGACGGATGCAAAGTAATGAGAAAAGCTCACATGGCCTTTAAGGCCAGGTCAGCTAAAAATGACTAATTCAAATATTTAGATCTGCATAGTCATACACAGAATAAATTTGCAACTTGGGTTAATCTGTGCCATGCATGGGTTAGTTTTCTGTGAAATGATTCAGGTTAGCTCACTATCAGTTTATTTCATTAACTTGAAACACAAAGCTACAAACATGTAGACTTTATTTACCTCTATGTCTGGCTTTTTTCTCTGATGGCAGAACTTTAAAATCTAGAAACCATGTCTCTACCCATGCCATACTAAATGATACTATTAATAACACATATCCTAATGCATTATCATGTTCCATATCACTAAACTGAAAGTAGAAAATCATGTTCCATATCAGTAAACTGAGTGTAGAAAATCATGTTCCATATATCAATAAACTGAAAGTAGAAAATCATGTTCTTTATTAATAAACTGAAAGTATAAAATCATGTTCCACATCACTAAAGTGAACATAGAAAATCATATTCCATATCACTAAACTGAGAGTAAAAAATCATGTTCCATATCACTAAACTGAGAGTAGAAAAAACTGTTATTTGAAATGATGTACACTACATATGTAAAACTGGAGGTGCAGCCACCGCCTGCAAAGTTCACCTCGTCACCCCCAGCTTGTCCTATTCCGCTATTTAAATCAAAGTTGACTTTGCGTGATAACTTGTTATGCAAACGTAACAGTCTGAAAGTCTTTTTTTAAAGTCTAGTTACAGCTTGTCTTGTAAATAATTTTGGAACTTTATGAAACTAAAATTATATATTCGAAATGTATGTATTTTAACTAATTAAACTTGTGAAATCTGCAAACCAACCTGCATGATGGTAGGCCATACAGAATGTGAGGAAACAAGTTGGACGAAAAACATAACCAAAGTCAATGATGCATGAAATGTGATTCAAAGTAACCTAATTTGGGTGGGATGCTGACAGACTCCCCAAGACGCATCTGCACACCAACCTGCATGATGGTAGGCCACTCAGCATGTGAGGAAACAAGTCGTACGAAAAACTTAACCAAAGTCAATGATGCATGAAATGTGGGTCAAAGTGACCGAATTTGGGTTGGATGCTGACAGAATCCCCAAGACGCATCTGCAAACCAAGTCTGATGATCCGCAGTCATGTTTTACCAGAACTAATGTCTGACCTTAAACTTAATTGAAATCATTCAACCATGAAATATAGGTCATGTGACCTCAATTTTTGGTGTGGTGAAAGGTCGTGACCTCATGCATCTGCATACCAAGTAATATGAATGTAGGTATTTTAATTCCAAGATGGCTGTGGACGCGCACACGGTACTCCAATAGTCCCCATCTACTTCGTAGAGGCGAACTAAAAAAACTGGCAAAACTGGTCTGCGGGTATTCAAGGAAACTACCAAAGTTTGAATTTGCATATTTTATTTAATTTTTAAACTCCATGTGATTGCAATTTATCTTCTGACTTTATTTTTGTATAGTTGCTAAGTACTTTTTCTAAAAATTATCAGATCAGAGGGACTTCCAGGAAATTTGCAAATGTTAGAGTAATGTTGAATTGTAAGACTCCCTGTACGTACAATTGATCAATTGCAACAGGAGTCTAATTCTTTGAACTCCAGATTGCAAAATAGAGAGTCTTTCGGAAAATTGACTCAAGCAAAAACTGCATATCTGTAAATCTCAAATCTCCATATGATTAAAAATTATATTCTGATTCCAAATGTCAATGGCAGCAAAATATCATTAGTTAACAGTTCTTAGAGACTACTTGCAAATCTACCAGAGATAGAAATGTCATTAACTTTAAAGGTAAGACTACATACATTGATCGTAATTGACTTTTTGATTTCTTTTCTGTGTAATTCCGTGTTATTTTCCAACATTTAAAAGGTCTTGGAGTCTTACAGGAACTTGACCAAAGTTGGAACTGTCAGCTGTGTAACTTCCTAAAGTTTCATTTGTGTATATACGATGAATTCTAAGAATACGAAACCAGGAACATAATAATAATGAAAAAAGAATCATTTTTTTTCAAAAAGATCCTTGGGGTCAAGGTCATCTTTAAATGCATATGTAAAAATGCTGTGTATAGCGTATATGTATGCATCTTCATGACAAGTTTTATTTACGTATCCAGTACTGTTTTTGAGAAAACTGGAATTTGGACAAAGCTTGATATTTGTTTTTAAAACATGCATGCTATTTCAATCCAACCTCATTACAAATATCATTTGTGTATCAAATCAAGAGATTCTGAGAAACAAAAAACGTGGACATAATTTCCAAAGAAAAGCCAAAAGCAAAAAAGTCTAGAACTGTTTCTCTTGGGTTATCTTGACCTTAGAGCCACCAACATTTGCATCAATTTTATGCTTCACAGCAAGTTTCATTTAGATATCTAGCATAGTTGCTTAAAACATAAACTTAGACGTTACTTTTAGAAAAATGATGATCTTGATTGTTCTGGAGGTCAATGTCACATAAATGTATGTGCATATGATGCACAACGCACAAATACACTATCTTGTCAAGTTTCATGAAGTTGCCTTGTAGCTATTTTATAACTATATTTAAGCTGTCACTCTTGATATTCAATGCAAGTACCACAACTTATCTTAGCTCAAGACCCTATGAGTAAGTTGATATTTTTTAAGATACCGTCCTCAAACATATAGAAGAGCAGGATTCATTGTTATACGTATTGTGTAGAAATCTAGATCCAAATTTCTGCACATTTTTTGTAAGACATGTCGACCACATCGAATGATTTACCCTTTTATAAATTTGTCATCAAGATGATCACCACAGGTAAACTTAGTTTAACATGTGACCTTTTTGGAAATTTTGCCTGACAAGCTTTTTTTTTAATCTACACGACCCGCTTAAACCCACTTCTCAGGTCTTTCTTTGGACTTATGTGCCGTAATTTATTTTTAGTTTCTTTATTTAGGTTTTGAGTTTTTATTTCTTTTAATTGGTTAACTGGTCTTATCCACGATATCTTTGACTTCAGAAAGAAATCGTCGCTCAATACGATAAACGTGTGGTTAAACACAAAAGTTTTAATTAAAAGATGAACTTCTCGTAATTATTTTATGGTGTGGATTAAGTTATACCCGATTCTGACCGAAAATAAATTCTTAGTTTAACAAACGTAATCTAGACCAGCATTTTGCCCTAAACATGACTTAAATTTTTTTTTGTTTTACATGTAACCTGCACAAGAAAAGAAATTCTGGCGTACAAATGTGTGTTAATAAACCTATTACTTCCCCCTCACCTAAAGGTTGATAAGGAAACAAATCCCACAGTATTTGAATATATAAGATAAAGAGGTATAGAATTAATCACCCATAAGCACTTCTTGAACCTCTCTCATTTATCAACCGGGCAGTTTTAAAATGCTTATGAATATTTTTGTTGGAGCGATTCAAAAGGAAGTACCAAAGGAAAGTTTTAAGAACACCATTAACTTTCTTCTAAATTGATCAATCTCACCTTGAACATTTAATGACATACATGTATAAAAATGTGTACATTAAAAATGGTTTACTTGTCTATAAATGTTTAAATGTTGAATTCAGTTTAAGTTATAAAATGGGAAAAATGTTATACAGGAAAAGTGGCACACATGTTAAACAAATGTTAGAGCAAGCATGTTAAAGAAATGTTAAAGCACGCATGTAAAAGACATGAGTAACTTGCGTTTTCACACCATGCGGAAAACATGTGTTTACAATTGCATGTAAATTCGTTAAACATGTGTTAATAAAAACAAATGAACAAAAAGTTTTTCATATCTTTTTATGTCATGTTTTCATGCCTTGTGATAAACTTATAAAAACACAAACTGAGATCACACATGTTAAAGTTATGTAAAACGCATGGCTGACAACTATAAAAGTAGGAGATGTGACATGATTATCCATAAGACAGGCACCCACCAAATGACTGTAGAATTGAAACTTCTACAGGTTCCACTATGGCCTTCAAGAATGAACCAGAGTCAAAATCATAACAGAAGCTGTAAAAGGCCCCTAAATATAAAATGTGAAACTATACATAAAACACGACAATCACTAGATCTGTTTCATTTAGTATTAGATCTCTATTGATAATCCATAAGTATCCCAAAATATCCTGGTAAAACGATGTGAAAGACCATATGACACACATCAGTATCAAATATCATGAACATAATATATAGAAAGTGTCCGAAGTTAAGTGAGGAAAAACACCTTTTAATTTTATCATAATGCATATTTACCCCTTGATAAAGAAAATGTCTTTTCATACAAACCTGAATTAGTAAATCTAGTGGTTATTGCGCTCGTCCGTATTGTTTTTCTCTCATGAGTATTTTTCTTGCTGACCGCAGGTTAATTGCATAATTATTGCTCCTATTGAAACACAGTCCAACTGAATGTAAAGCCCTTTTAAAATTCTCTTCGTTAAAACTTAAACTGCTTGATCATTAATGAAGAATCACCAGTTTAGCGCTTTTCGGGATTGAATCGGATAATTCTGTCAGGATGTAGAGATCGCCACTACTACCAATCATATACAACTCGTTTGAAACATTGACATATTAGTGTAATGATTAATTGTATAATGTACTTAAAAAAGCAATATGTAGATTAAGTTTTCGTTAGTTGGACCCTTCTGATTGATCTCTGCAGACTAGCACGACTGTAGCAGATGAATAGCAAAGCACAATAATTTAGGAATCAATAATTGTAAATGTTTGAAATATTTTCTCAAAAACTAGGGCGACTTTGGCCAAACATTGATCGGATGGATTTGTTCAATTATTTAATCCTATAAATAGTTTGTCAGCCAAATTAGCCACCAGAACCGAAAATACATTTAAACCAGCCACCAGAACCGAAAATAATAGTTATCGTGCAAGAACTTCATTACAGCCGAACTTAATATCAGACTTAATATATATAAAAATTTTGTTTTATGATTATGTTTTACTTTCCTTATTACTTCTAAACTGGACACATATTCGATGAATAACGATCGAGATTGCAATGCTAAACTACATTTAAACTTAACTTTGGTAAAAATGAACTAAGTGAGTAAACGTCAAGTTTCGGCATGACAATATGCCGATGACACTGACAGTCTCCCCACTTGTTTTTTTTTTTCAGTGTTTTAAATATTTTTATTGTGAGAAAAGGTAGACTGAAAATGATAGAAAAATGGTTAGCTTTTAACTGGGACGTAATTTGGTTTCCTTGACATTTTTGTGGTCTATATCTTTTCTTTTTAAATTTGAAGAGGATTTAGGTTTTGCCTTTGATATTTGATTTGAAGCTCTTAAAGAATTTGGCCTGTCACATGTTTACAAGAACTGATATCCGCATTAATATCCTATTTCCGCAATTATCAAGTCCCAATTTGACATATGAAACTAACTTTGCTTAAGTGGTGTTAAATTTGACAGTTACATGTTGTGATTGTCAGGTTGAGGATTTCAGTTTGACATTTAAATAAAAAAAGGTTATCAAAAAGATAGGGTTTTCCAATGATTGACAAAAAAGTTATTAAAAAGACATAAATTATCCACATTATTTTAGTAATTACGTAAATGATGGGGAGAAAAGTTCAATTTCTGTTGGGGGGGGGGGCTGTGTAGCCGAGTGGTCTAGGTAGTTGATTAAAAACAAACCTCTTCAATTCACTGCAACCTATCACCTATACGGCGCGAGTTCCCTCATGACTTTGTAATATACAAAAATGGTGCGTATAACTCACATCGCACGTAAAAAGGTGTGCCAGTTTTTTCCAGTTTCCTGCCAAAGGTCTGTGGTTCCCTACGGACATTCCGGCTTCCTCCACCAGTTTAACTGATCGCCGCGAAATGACTGAAGTATTGCTGAAAGTGGCATTACATTCCAATCAAACAAACAAACAATATCATTTCTGTTCAATCAAATATTGAACATGTAAATACGTATATTTAAATATTTTAATCACATTTTGGACGCCCTATTCCATAAACCCTTGTTGAAGGTCATGTGATGACCTCTTTCCACCAATTTCTTACGAATATAGAGTATGATTCCCTTTAACATTTATCTAATATCTTTTTATTTCATAAACTATTGGGATTTATTGATTATTTACTATTTTGGAGGAGACTTTAAATATAAATTTGATACATATGAATAACGATGAACAAAAATTTGTATTCTACAGGGTAATTTAATCATTTTGTATTTGCAGTTGCTTGTAATTTGTCATTAAATTTCTATAGACAGTTGCCTTTTAAAGTTGACAGGAATGTTGTAAATCTAAAATAAATATGATTTGGAATAAACAATATCTGAAGACTTCCAAATATAAAAGTTAGCTCTTTTTTGCTAATTGTTGTAATGCAAGTGACAATCTTCAGACTCATTTCGACATTCAAAAAGGTTTGCACAACAAACTCTTACAATGAAGGACATACAGTCATCATTCCATCGTCCATGTGTCCGATTTTATAAGTTTAAATATATTGTGAAGTACAAGAAGTGCTTGCTGTACTTTAATAATGAAATGGTAAATGTTCATCACAAGTTGAATTACAAATGATTACATAAAGAATGATTCGCATACACGAGATGCAAGTAATGAGCGCTTCTAGTCCCGTTCTTCATAATTTTTGTTGTTAGAAGAAATATTGCTGGATTACATCCATTTACCAAGATATTAAAATGGACGTTTAATAATTAAATGGCGGATTATCCGTTCTTGATAACCTGGTAAACGGTGATTATCACAGAAATGGTCCCGTTAAAATATATTTGGATGAACTACTGTTACAAATATTATTACCACAGATTTACGCCTTGAGGTTTAGAGTTGAAGAATACAGAATGTTGCCATTTCCTTTTTGCGTTTTAGCGATCATAAATGTATCATTTATGCCACTAAAGCATTTGCAGATCTGATTAAAATAAAATGTTGTAGGCTAAGTGATTGCACTGATATTCAAGTTGGCTTATTTTTACTCTTTCTTCAAACTGATCATCCACCAAATCCAGCTATCCCTATTTTTCTGACGAAAACTTTGTACCTTCGTAAGTAAAGACGAATTTCATAACAGTTCGCCATTTGCGATGTTAGGGCATTCGTCGAATTGCGACTAAACTGTACTTGTCATTATTTCCATTAATTGTGATCATGTTTTGAAGAGATAATAAGCCATGAACAAAAATAAATTTTTTAAGAAGTCTTAAATGAAGCTGGTGTTGGTTTAGTGTGTTATCTGAAGTAATTTGTAGCGTCTCTATCGAGTTTTGGCAGTAAATTTCACAGATATTCGTCCTTTTGACGGGCAAGGTTTGTAATATAAAAAGGTGTACTTTAAAACGGCAAGAAACCTAGAGATGAAGTAGACACCATATTTAATTTAGTAACTTTGCAGATAAGCTCAATGAATAAAAAATCCGGACTTTTTTCGGGCAACGTTTTTGTATGACATTCGTATAAATGAATATGAAAGAAATTTCTGTGTGGCTGTTGAGCTCATTTCGGTAGTAACGCTTCGCATTGAGAGCTTTGCTCGATTTGACTTCTGTGTGCTTTTGATAAAGTATCAAGTGATCTTGTCTGCATGGACATGATATAAAGATTTCGATTGTTGGGTTATTACAATTTCTTAATACACAATCAGAATGTGAACTTTGAATAGTTAGACATTCCAAATACAATTTTAACACCTTCAATGCAATGTTTCTATATAATTATATGAGCCGAAATGTTTCCATATTTATTTTACATTTCTGGTTTATGCATTTATCATATTTATTTAAATCTATAATTTGTTAGGATTCGAGGCAAAATTCACATGTAGTCCATTGATCAAGTATGAATGTGTAAATATTGGATACTTGTCAAACATCTGATACTACTTCGACTTGTATAAGGGTATAAACACTGTTTGATTTATAAGGGAAAACTTTATACCAAGGGCTTGTTGAATTGTAGCTGCATTAAAACCAAATAGATGTTATGGTAGATATTATTGAATCAGGGAAGATATATGAATGGGGAGCTAAGAAAGGAGGGCTTGTATACAGTAAACTAAAGGACAAAACTGCTGCAAAAAGCAACATTTGTCAAGGAAGTGAATGATGAAGGGATTGTGCGAGTAAAAGGAATTCGAAGATACCAAAAGGGCAGAACGAAATCCTTAAGTCGAAAGTAAGGGAGGTAATTAGGTCAACAGAAGAAAGATAGGGCTTAAAAATCCCCAAAGATGACAATGCCCAATTTACTTATAATTATCTCTGAACCGTTTAGAAACTGATTTTCAAAAATATGAATTATCAAATTTGTGTAATGATGAATTTAAGGTATTTGTACCAATTTAAGTATTATACAAATCTTTAAACAATAAAGAACATAGCCCTTGAAAGTAATTTGTAGCACACACGACGACTTCCTGAAAGATAAATGCCTGGATACATCTGCCGTTTCTAGTATTTAGTCTTCTGCATTATAACCACATCACTGCAGTTTGATATGATATTTTTATCGATCATTGATTACGTTAATTTTAGTTAAGCTAATGTAATCATCTTGGTTGAACAACCACACTCATGTTATCAAACATTAAATCAGTAAATTCTACATTATGTTTTCAGCCGACATGTTATTTTATGTCTGCAATACAGTTGTTGTTTTTTGTTATTTTTGTTTTGATTTTTTTGTGTTAGAAAGATTTTTTGAATTGTTCTATATTGGTTTTACTGTTAAGACAAATAAGTGTATGGGTTCCAAAAAATAACACCTATTTATTCTGACCGAAAACAAATCATCCAAATGCAGTTAACAACAATATTTAATATTAAACCAATATTTGACGGTCACATGTATGACGATGATCTGTCGTTTAATAACATCAAGAAGTCCAGAGTAGATTACCCATGCGAGAGATCAAAAGTCAATAGTCCAAAGAGACAAGACAAATTTAAAACAAACTAAAATAAAATTGATATCAAGCAATATCTTCAGAGTTTTATATCTTGACAATGTGACAAAAAATGTCAAGTAGTGTTAAAAATAAAAATTTAATGATAACTTTTGATACTTTCAGATAGTCGACACGACTATAAATTAACTATGAAATATTTTCAGTGATATTTATCATGTACAATAGAAATAAGTTCTTTTCCTGATAAAAAATTTAGATACCATGCCAAATTTTATATTTGTTGTTGGTAAGGATCACAGTACATAGTAGAGTGATCTGTTGTAATGACATGCGTAGTAGAGTGATCTGTTGTAATGACACGCGTAGTAGAGTGATCTGTTGTAATGACATGCGTTGTAGAGTGATCTGTTGTAATGACATGCGTAGTAGAGTGATCTGTTGTAATGACATGCGTAGTAGAGTGATCTGTTGTAATGACATGCGTAGTAGAGTGATCTGCTGTAATGACATGCGTACATCGAATGCAGAATAAAAATCCTTTATCGGGAATAATTCAAACCATAAACTCAAATAAGCATAGTGAAAAAAGGCACAAAACAAAGCATTACAAAACTAGAGGCTCCTATGAGCCTGTATTCGCTCACCTGTCTCAAGCAGAGGAGAATATTTTCAAAACTTACTTCAAAATTAGCTAAAAATATATAAAAAAGGGCCATAACTCCTACATTCCTACAAGAGATAAGGGATTTCCACAAACATTTCACCACAGATAGATTTCATCATGCTGAACACTTTTAACCTGTCAGAATTTAGCTAAATTTTACGGTTTTTGATATCTGTGCGAAAATCTGTGTTCAGACCCCTATGTTCTATTTTAGTAACGGCAACCATGTTTTTCAACGGATCAAAAAATCAAAGCAAAACCTTTGTGCAGAATACCCTAAGAAACAATTATACAAAGCTTCATTTAAATCGGACGACGACGACAGACGCCCGAGTGACGGCAATAGCTCACATGGCCTTCGGCCAGGTAAGCTAAAAAGAAATGAGACAAAAGGAGTTCCAACAAAATGTTTGTAGTGGAATAAGATTTTTCACAGGAGGAAACATGCCTTATCTATCGTGTCAGTTGGTTACAATAGTAATCAATAGTTTGTACTGTGAATTTAAGTTTAAAGAAGTTTTACATTATTTAGCAATATCAACTACGGCTATTTGCGGTACTGGGCGGATGAAACAATTCATAAACATTTCGTTTGGTACTAGAAGCGATTGAAAGTTTTTCAACTAACAAGAAATCATCCCACCTATTTTCTTTTGTGTAGTTTCACCTAGGTTAGTTGATATAGCTACATGATTCGCTATGTTACGAAAATATTTTAGTCTTGCTGACGTTGGAATCTTAATCTATTTAGCAAGTACTTTAGCTTTCTTAGTTACTACCTGCGTGTATCTAATAGTTATATGTCAAGAAAAAAACAGTCTACAGAATGCATGTTAAATGTATCAATTTGAAGATTGACAATGTTCCAGTAAAATTTGATTGGATAAAGACCAAATATAGGTACGATCTATATGTATACGTATTGGTATGAAAAGAAGTCCTGTCCGAAGTCAGGAATTGGGGTCATAAGTTTGTCGTTGTAATAAATGTTGATAAATGTTTTGTAACATTTAGTTTTGTTAATATTCTGGTCAAACAGTTTACCTTTACACATTTTAGTTGGTGCTATTTAGAGCTTTTCACAGGGAGAAGTATTCCGCTTGTGTTGAAGGCCTTGCAGAGAACTCTAAATTTGTAAACTTCCACTGTTTTTTCTAGCAGTCTCTCTGACATTTCCCCAATATATTTTCATTTTCATATTTTCGTGTATCAACATTTTTTAGAAAAAAGAAAGAGAGTTTCTATATATACATCAAAATATTACGTAAATATGGTGAATTTTCAAAAATGTAAATTTATTTCAATGAGTAATCTCTGATTATAGCATAACAACACAAACACAGAAAATCTTATCATAGAAGTATTTCACTTTTGTTGAAGTCCTCGTGAAGACCTGTAAATTTTAAATACTCTCTGTTTTTCTTTTGGTTGGAATGAAGTCTCTCTGGCATTCAGCCATTGTTTTTCTTTTTTTTCATTTCGTTATCTAGAAAACAGAAAATACGTTGCAGTGAACTCAAAAGGAATGTAAGGGTTGTGAATACCAACGTTCAAATCATTCTTAAATATTGTAATGGCGAAATATTTCCTTAAGACTAAAAGGCAAAGCTTTCAACCTGAAAGCGTTGTTACTTTGCGTTTCATATACATATTAACTTTTTTATTCGCGCAACCCAAACACTGTCTAGAAAATCCATACATTTGGCAAAATACATTGAAAGCGTATGGGGGAATGTGATAAGCTCAGTGATGTTTCTGTGTAAATACTATGAATTGAAATATAAAATTTAAAAAGTGAGCTCGCCACATCTGTCTTGACCTTCCTTCCATTGTCTACTTCAAAGTGATGTATAACATGTCTGATAATTTTCAATTTAAATAAGGAATTGTTGCAACAACAGCCAAGAGGATTCTAGCTACAGGTTTCTATGAACCTGCTATTATTTATTTATTAGAAGATCACTACAATGTATCGCATTAATTCAAACAAAAAGTAAATCACAAGACAAGACTCTAACAAATATGTTTTGATAATCAAATTTAGATGCAAAAAGTGGAGGATCTAACTACTAAATAAAATGAGGCAGTGAAATGAGGTTAACATTTCTAAAATGTAAACAATTTCAGTTCTTACTGCCTAAACAAATAAAGATAAAGGTTACGACAGCCTCATTCTGGAAATTTTTTCAAGTTTAAGGAAGTGTTCGTTTGATTTTATCTTGTTTACATCTATTAATACGCCACAAAAATATGTGGTACTTATTTATTTAAAGGAAAACAATTTGTTACCACATTTTGACCTTTAACTTACCCGACTGATGTTAACAATTGCTATGAATTTGATATGAATTTAATAGTGCATATATGACATAATATATCAACTGACTGTATGTGTTGTCCATTTTACGTGTGAGAAACGAATCAAACCTGCTTCTAGTTATATGATGTCTAATTTAAATACATTTTCCAGCCATAACGGACCATTTGTCAAGGCTTCTGCATCTTCAATGCCGTAGAACCGTCAGAGTGGTGTAAAACCACGTGTATGAGCGCTGTCTGACAGGTTGACTAAAACCTTAATTTTGTCAAAAAGAGATGAAGTCATCAATTTAGCTGTTCAAGTCTATCTAAGTATCTGTTTAAGTACAATATCTTAGCTTTTATATTCAAACTTACCAGAAAGTTCCCAAAATAGTTTAACACAGGCCCCCTCTTCTACACGTTCCTACCCTTATTTCACACCATTGTCATTTCTGGTTCAAAATATTTTGATGTAATCGGTGCTTTTGTATACATGTTTGCATTTGTAAGTGTTGTCTCCCATATGGGACGGTATATTAATATAGCTATAAAGGTGATATTTAAGTTTTAATTTTTGTAAATTTTATTTCAGCTACAAATATAAGACAAAAATCATTTTTTTTTTGTTTATTTTATCAATGCGCATCAGATCGATTTTTTCTTTTGGTAAAATAGTTAATTTTTTCCTCACGTTAGCTATAGTAAAACACATGACAGAGAAAACTCTTACAAAGCATATAAATTACGGATGCATTCCGCGGGTTACGAAAATCGGGAATACATACATGTAATTTTATATTCTGTACATGTAGCATTTGATAAAATAACATTAGAGAACTAAACTTTAGGATATCTGACGATATTATTTTCTACATCGGTAATATAGGGAACAAGAATTTCTCAAATGTCCATGTTAATTATTTCATAAAAAATAGACATATAAAAAGCTTTCATCAAACGTTAGTGATTAAGAAAACAAATAACATAATAGTAGGAAATATTTTAAACGGGAGTTTTTCCGGTTACATCTGATTGATGTAAAAATATTTCCATTAAAGATCTTTTTTAGGTTGAGTGTTATATAATATAAAGGCCAGAAGAAGTTATATTATAGAATTATCTGAAAATAATTTTGTCTGATTTGTGATTTGTTTTATATGAAAAAAACTCTCTACTAACGAAAATGTTGTAAGTAGTTAACAGACGAATTAAAAATTACATAGCTCATAATGAAACGTTTTACGGTTAAAGGTGAACAACTCCGATTAGTTTTTTTACGGTTTTACTGATAAACCATAAAGTAAGTAAAAGAAAGTTATTTTTGATACTGCCGCTTTGTTTACACCGTCTAACATGTTTGCAATTAACATAAATAATTTTAGTTAATGAATTGAAATGAAACAGTGGAGGAAACTGGCATCTTATTCGATATCTGAATAACGAATAAATAACTGTTTCTTGTTCGATATTCGAATATTGAATAAATAAAAACGAACAAGTAACCAACCTGATGCTTCTGAAGGAAATTTCCTTTGTAATTGTTTTAGTTTATTTTAAAATCTTTTCATAAGATGACTTAACTAGTAAAGCAACCCACAAAAAGATGATTACTTGACATTTCAGACTGTTTTACACCTGGTACCTACCAGCAGGTAGGTATTAGTTATCTACGGTCATACTATAATTATATATAGAAATTTTCCTTCTTCATTCTGTGATAATTTCATAGAGGTTGACATTTTGTGCCTTATCCATTTCTTAAAAGGATGTGACTTGTTGGTTACAATAGACATTAAAACACATTTAAGGCAAAAGTCAGTTATTTTATAGCGTTGTGATATGTAAAAATCATATAGAGGCATAAAAGAATGAAAAGAAAAACAAAAGAAAAGCAACGCATCAAAGTCACCATGTAGAAGTATGCCGAAAAATGTAGAATTACATAGAAAAGTACTCAACAATAATAATATCAAAGAGCTAAAAATAGGTGTTTCCAAAGATAAAATCGCAGTTTATTGTTTGTAATCTTGGTCAGCTTTATGGGGTGTCGTCAAATAAATCACCAGACAAGACCATCGAACAAAGGTGCAGTCTTGTCTCGTCAAAAGTGGTCAAACAAGTCGGTATGACATGCCAATTTTTATGAACAGTCGCAATAAGTTTGCCGACATTAGTTCCAATAAAAAAAATCTTAAATCTCCAGAGCCGATTTAACTGAATGTTTTGATATGTCTTTGCATCATTCATGTATGTTTTTCACAACGTTTTCTTATTTTTATCAATTTGTAGTCAATTTTGTGCAAAAGCTTATTTTTGAGAAAAATTCAAATAGCAAAATCGTCATGCATATGTATGAGTGATATGTATCAGGCGATTAATCATTGTAATTCAGGAAGTGGCAAAGTAGCTAAATTATCTTCAGTGAACTAACCTCTAATTTTTTTCCACTGAATAAAGGTTTTGAACGGTCATAGTTATCAATAAACACAATAATTCAAATATATGGAAAGCGATAATATATATATAGATTATAATTTTTTTTCCTTTCACATATTATATTAGCCCGTGGTCATGATATCAGTCAGAGAACTTTAGCTCGAGGGCTGATATCGGCAAAGGGCTGATATAGTATGTGATACAAACAAGCCATTTTATAAACTGTTAATCATATGCTTCATCTGCTTCATTTATAAAAGAAAATATGGCAATATCATTTTTATTATCAGTGCATCTTGATGTCAATGACAACGCCGTTACTAAGAGGAAAACACCGGAGAACCCTGAACTAATTTGTCATGAAATAATTTTGATTTTTGGAAGTTTAAATATATTTCTATTTACTTTTGAAAATTTATTGTTACATTTCCTGTAAATTTGGCACCACAAAACAGTTTTCTTTGTGTTTTTCTTTTTCAATTCATATGGGCAGATACATTATTGTGTCATCCTCGTCACTTTCATGCACTGTATCTGCTTCATCAATCCTTTCTTCATTCATTTATATAGCAAATTGATGGAAATCGGATTAGTTGTGATACATTAAACAACTGAAGTATAAATACCAGAAAGAACACCGGAGTCGAAATTACGAAAATAGATGTGTTATTGCATGGAAGTTATCGCATGCTTGTTATAGCACTGTTATGCACCAAGTGTTTACAATATAAACAAAATTAGCTTTTTATCAGAAGAAAGAACCTTTTATTATACCTTCAGTTATCATTGTATTATTTATAAGTTATGATAAAGTATGGTTATCTTGCAATGTACATATCCATGTACCATATCAAATTTCATCATATATATTCAAACTCGATAAATTTGTTTTGTAATAGGATAACGTTGTATTATGATGAAACCCTGCCTTTAATTCAGGGAATTCTTATTTTCAATATGATTTCATTGCGGTTTTTGTTTCTTTTATTTGGTTTAAAGGCAAGTTTTGGTTTCATGTCAATACAAGACGACTTGCAGTACTTACAAAATGAAATGATGCTACTTAAAAACATGACTGGTATGTATTATTAAGTTACAGAATGATATGCTTTTATTTCTAGAATAACCGTACTTACAAGAATTAAACACTTCAATATACGTTTGTGTTTTTATTGGCATAAATTTCCGACAAGCTTTCAGTATATTTTGTGCATACATAGAATCAATGGAAAATCATGAGGTTAATGCTGGTATAACCGCATACCAAAATCCTTAATTAGTGTAATTTCCGACAGGAACACTGGGAAGAATAGCCCTTTTACCCCTTAAGAGGATGGTTTTGCTTACTGGTAACCTACATTACTTGCTTTTACAAAACCGATAAACAAATGAAATATAAAACTGAAACAATATCTCAATAGAAATTTTTTGCTTGCATACAGAATAATAAATAACATAAAATCAAACTTATCCTTTTGACATTGCTTTACTTAGTGTTTTGTTTTACTTTTGAACTTACTTTTTAGCTCACCTGGCCAAAGGCCATGTGAGCTTTTGTCATCACTTGGGGTCCGTCGTCCATCCGTCCGTCGTCATTAGCTTTTCACATTTTAATCTTCTCCTCTGAAACCACTTGGCCAAATGGAACTAAACTTGGTAAGAAGCATCTATATAAGGTCCTTTTATAAAGTTTCCTTATTTCGTCCCGATCCGTCTACAAATATGGCCGCAATGGACAATTCTTGTTTCTGATTGGCTGATACATTAAAAACCTCCTCCTTTGAAACCGATTGGCCAAATGAATTAATATTTCGTATGGAGCATCTATGGAAGGTACTTTATAATGATTGCTCATTTCGTTTGGATCCGTCAACAAACATGGCCGCCATGGACGATTCTTGTTTCTGATTGGCTGATAAATTAAAAATCTTCTTCTCTGAAACTGCTTGGCCAAATTGATTAATATTTGG